>SNQJ01S0140738.1:23615-35691 GCA_010110895.2 Picea sitchensis
CAGAAACAACATGATGTATACTATCCATCCATGGGTGTTGTATATGCATGTGCATTGTCCTTCATGTCCAAATACCTTCATCAATCTTGCGGTCCAAAACCCATGACTAGGGTTGACATCAATGACAACAACCAATCTTCCAATAGGAGGTTGTATGCAAAAGTTACGACCCAAAGATGTTGAGGTACCAACTTAACCATAGGGGCCCACATAAATTTTGGCGTTTTATCTCCTAGGGTTAGGTTTTTAGATGTCTAGGGTTTTGGAATTCATGAGTAATGTTAAAAAGGCCTTTGGAGCCTCATTGTAATCATTTTGCTCAAACAGATGCACGTAGTAGCCACATATTTTCACAGAGATAGCTACCACCATTCAAGAAAGTGTTTTAGTTCTGCAGTTTTATAGTTTCATCCTATTTCATTTATTCAATATAAGATATTTTTCACTGGATATATGTGTTGTTCTTCATATCTTTGCGTTTATTGTACTCATTTTGTTAATCAGTTTGTTCCGCTCCTAAATACCAATCAGTGGTATCATAGTGGTCTGCTATTCATTTATTTTTCTTCGTACATGTCCCCGACAAGATCTAGGTACAAGAATTTGGGACTCGAACCAATCGATCCATTGTAAGATCGGTTGCATCGAACCCAAAAAAACCCCATGGGAGACGAAAATAAAGATGATGGAGCAGGAGATCCTTTTAAAATGTTGCTCGAGAAATCCCTTGTATGACAAAGGAAGGAAATGATGGAAAAATTTGCACAAATCCTTTGGCGGCTGCCCACAGGAGAAGCATCCTCATCAAGCAGCCATGAACCCCCTTCAAGGTACAGGAAAATTTTTATATTCCATTATTTGAAGGATTGATAGATGCGGATGTTGTAGATAAACGGTTGAATCTGCTCGAAGGGTATTTTTCAGTTCACAATTTTTCTGATAGGGAAAATATTACTTTTTCCCTCCTCAAGGTCATCCCCCATGTTAAGGACCAGTGGGACACTTACTTTGAGCAAAGGGCCATAGAGGAATCTGCAATATTTGGGTTTGCCTCTACATGGAATTCCTTCTGGGATGTCATTAAAGAATAGTACTACCCTGTTGGAAGCTACGAGGACCAGTAGACCAGATGGAACACCCTGCATCAAGAAAGGGATCAGACAGTACTAGATTTCACTAATATTTTCCATACCCTGCACACCAAATTGGGTATCAAAGACTCTAAGCAATATCTGGTGCTCAAATATCACAATTGTTTGCATAGATACATTCAAACAGAAATGGAGTTTTTGTAGATCGCCACATTGGGTATGGATTATAGATATATTGTCAATATCGAGGAGAAATTTAAGCATAAGAGGCGAGAGTTTGGATCTGCAAACTCCTCACGGCCGAAGCAGGGAAAAGGTGTCCCCAACCCACACAATAAGGGAGAAAGCAAAGATGGAAACTCTCAGAACAACCAGTACAAGCCGCAACACAAGAAGGGAAATGAGAAGATGAAGAAGGACATGGTAAAATGGTGTGAATACCATAAAATCCCTTGGCACAACACTGAATAATTCCACTCGAAGTAGTCACTTGTGGCTGAGATGAAGGCTTCTGAGTCAGAGACCGATTTTGATTCTAAATCAAATCTAGAAGGAGGGAAGCGTATTATCGATGTTGAACCAAGTGCCATTGTCACTACCACCAAAGTCCATCCAAGCGAACCAGAAGAACCAGAGGAAGGGGAATGCATCTTTCACTCACATATGTGGGTAAAGGGGGCTTCGCTTCATTTCATTGTCAATAGCGACAGTCAGAAGAACCTAATCCCAACAAAGGTTGTCAAGTAGCTAGACCTGTCGACGAAACCACACCTGCAACCCTACACCATCGATTGGATTCTCCAAGGAAGAGATCTTTGTGTCAGCCAACAATGTTGTCTTCCCTACGAAATCAATCCTTTCAAAGATAAGGTATTGTGTGATATTTCTCCCCTTGAAGTTTGTGATGTTATTTTAGGACAATCATATTTGTGGAAGCGTCATTTTGTGTATGATTCTAGACCCTGTAGTGTTATTATTACTTTGGGTAGACAATTGTACATGATACTAGAGATAGCGTCACCTACCACTATTTCTTTAATCTCTTCTAAGCAATGCAGTAAGGTCATTTCACAAACTGGGAAATTTGTCTTCTTTGTGATCTATGCTCACAGTAAGAAGAAGGTCACCACCACATCCATGGCCTCTACACAGAGCCTCTCTTTGCAACAAAAGCAAGTGGACGAGATCGTGGAAGGGTACAGAGACATCTTCTCCTCGTCCACCAGGGTACCAATGCACTGCCAATTCAAGCATCCAATTGATCTAACCCTCAATGGACCTCTTCCTAATGGACCAGTCTATCATCGCTCGTTGATAGAAAATGATGAAATCAAGTGTCAAATCCAAGATCTTCTTCAAAAGGGGCACATCAAACCCATCTCCTCCCCTTGTAGAAGCCTGGTTGTACTGGTGTAGAAGAAGGACGGGACCTAGCAAATCTGCATTGATTACAAAGCATTAAACAAAATCACAGTCAGAAATCGGTACCGAATTCCCAAGATTTATGACCTTCTTGACCAACTCAAGGGGGAAAGTTCTTCAGAAAGATTGACCTAAATTCTGGCTACCACCAGATTCCCATCAAACCAACTGATGTATGGAAGACAACTTTCAAATCTAAAGAAGGTCTCTTCGAATGGTTGGTCATGCCCTTTGGCTTAACAAATTCCCCAACCACTTTCATGAGGTTGATGGATGATGTATTGAGACCCTTCACCAAATCTTTTGTGGTGGTATATTTGGATGACATCATCATCTTCAACAGAACTTGGGAGGAGCACATGTGGCATATTCAACATGTTTTGAGAACTTTGCAGCAACACAAGCTATATTCCAACTTGGAAAAATTCTCCTTTGGCATGAACAGGGTCCAATACTTGGGCTACAATGTTGATGAGAATGGGGTACATGTTCATCCCACTAAGATCCAATTCATTTGTGACTAGCTAGCCCCGACCACACTAATTGAGCTTCAGAGCTTCTTAGGATTGAAAAACTTCTACCGATGGTTCGTGTTGGGATTCAACCATATTGCATGGGCCCTCGGCCACATGACCAAGGATGGTGGCAGGGAAAATTTTGTGTGGGGGAAGGAACAACAACGAGCATTTGAGGATATGAAGCATCGCTTCTGCTTGGCTCCAGTACTCTCCTTGCCTGATCTGCAACAATTGTTGGATATTGAGACTGATGCATATAACTATGTTGTAGGCTCTGTTCTCACTCAGCACAGTCATCCTGTGGCATACCATAGTGAGACACTCTCAGATACTGTCCATAAATACCCCACCTATGACAAAGAAATGTATTCCATTGTACAAGCTTGTCGTCAATGGAAACATTACATTCTAGGAAAGGAGACGATCATCCACACTGATCACAAGACTTTTTAGTTCATACAGACACAGGGGAAGTTGTAGAATGACCACCATCAGAAGTGGTCCACCTACTTGCAGCAGTTCCATCTGAAAATTAAGTATAAAAGACAGAGCACAATTCATGCCGTTGACTACCTCAGTCGACCTCCTATGGCTTCACTCACCACTGTGCTCCATTCCTGTGGACATGAGGCATCTAAGTGGCCCCAACTTTATCAGCAAGTTTCAAACTTCTCCACCACCTATCAGCTCTTGGGTACAGGTGCAACTGTCATCAATTTTCAAATTCAAGATGGGTTGTTATGCCATCTGGGCCATCTTTGTGTTCCTACAAGAGAGCGTGCAAAGATGATTTGGAAATCCCACTACAGTTAGATGGCATGATATTTTGGCATGGAGAAAACTATGGTCGTTCTACAAAAACATTTTTATTGGCCAAAACTTTGACAGGATGTCAGTAAGTATATCAGATCTTGCACTGTCTATGCTATTGTCAATACAACCATCAAGAAGCAAGGCTTATACACCCCTCTTACTAACCCTAAGAATCCTTGGGAATCCATCTCGATGGATTACATGTCTGGCCTTCCATCCACCAAGCATGACAATGATTGTGTATTTGTAGTCATTGATTGGTTTTCAAAGATGGTCATCGTCACAACCTGCAAGAAGAACATCACAGCCATAATTACTTCCAATATATTATTTGAACGAGTGTAGGTCCACTTTGGGATACCACATACCATCATCTCTAACAGGGACATCAAGTTCCTCAGCACCTTCCGATTGATTCGTCGGTCACTGTTGAACACCAAGATAACTAAATCCACTGCTTTCCACCCCCAAATAGATGACCAAACTGAGGTCTTCAATCAGATGATTGTGCACATCTTGGGCATGTACAACTATAATCATTTTCATACATGGGATGAGAGTCTCCCCTCTATTCAACATAGTTACAACAGGGCTCTCCATAGCTCCACCGGCCATAGCCCATTTCAAGTGGGACTGGAATTCCAACCCTTGGGTCCAAATGATGTTGCACTACCTCTTGCAACCACACAAACATACTCTTCCCATGTTCAGTCTGAGACCAAAAAAGACACCAGATTCATTGAGTGGATTCGTCACATTCACCAATAGGTCCATGAGATTTTGCAGAAAGCCAATGCTGAGTACAAGCAGTGCCATGATCAACATAGGGTATCGCACCAATTTCAGGTTGGAGACGAGGTCTGGTTAAATTTGGAGAGTCTTACAGGGCCCCATCAGAAGCTCCACCCACTTCACTATGGGCCTTACACCATCACTAAGGTTGTGGGTAGAAATTATTTTGAGCTCAACACTCCATCCTTCCTTGGCTTGCACCCAGTGTTCAACATGGACCTCTTTTGACCATATTTTCCACCCATATTGGACACCTCAAAGATCACAAAACAACTGACACCAACACAGCTCAACCTTGACTGCATGGAACATGCATCCACCGATCAGACAGTGGACACATAGGTCAAGGGCACTCGCAAGAAGAGGATCCATCTTTATTGGGTTGTCAAGGCAAGACAACTCCTACATCAAGGAAAGTGGCTCACCCAAGGAAAAATTTAGTAGAAGTTTCCTTTCCTGATGGGGGAACTCAACGCAATGAATACCATTGCTTCCTAAGGGGGGAGGACTGATCTAGGTGGATATTGGTGGCCACCCACCTATTCCAGTTGGCTCCTCTTTACAGTTTTTAGTTCAACACGCTCTTTTGTACTTCTTTGTAACTGTGGGTTCTACACTTTCGGGGATGTGTGAAGCCCTACACATCTTCCAGGTGGATATTGGTGGCCTCCCACCTAATCCAACTGGCTTATTTTGTATGTTTTCATGTCAACACATCTTCTTGTACTTCCAGGTCCGTTTTGGGGCCCTAAACAGTGTTTATTTTTGCTCTCCACAATCAAACTGTAGACAAAGTTAGAGTTTGATGGTGTAATGTGTAGTTCTTTAAAATACCTTTCCAATGGGCTATCACGCACCTAAAATGGAGGTTGTATGCAAAAGTTACGACCCTGGGAAGTTGAGGTACCAACTTACCCATAGGGGCCCACATAAATTTTGGCGCTTCATATCCTAGGGTTAGGTTTTTGGATATCTTGGGTTTTGGCATTCATGAGTAATGTTAAAAATGCCTCTGGAGCCTCATTGTAATCATTTTTCTCATACAGATGCACGTAACATCCACATCTCTTCTCAGAGATAGCTACCACCATTCGAGCAAGTGTTTCAGCTCTGAAGTTTTACAATTTCATCCTATTTCAGTTATTCAATAGAATATATTGTTCACTGGATATCTGTGTTGTTCTTCATATCTCAGTGCTTATTGTATTCAGTTTGTTAATCAGTTCATTCCGCTCCTAAATCCGGATCAGATCCTGCAAATATGGAGACCATCATGAAATGGCCAGTTCCTACAAATGTCACTGAATTTAATAGTTTTTTTGGGGAAACACAATACTTGTGGAAGTTCATATCTTCATTTTTAGTAGTAGCTACACCACTCCATTCCATAACAGTTAGTGGTAAGAGTTTCTAGTGGGGGAAGAATCAGTATAAGGAATTTGATGAGCTGAAAAGAAAGATTAGTCAAGCACCAATGCTTGCACTACCAAACTTGCAAAAGTCCTTTGAAGCGGAGATAGATTCAAGTGGGTAAGCCATGGTAGCAATATT
The DNA here is from genome assembly GCA_010110895.2 of Picea sitchensis. NCBI lineage: Eukaryota > Viridiplantae > Streptophyta > Pinopsida > Pinales > Pinaceae > Picea > Picea sitchensis. The sequence goes on from SNQJ01S0140738.1 coordinate 29,803, forward strand.
GATGTAAGGAGGAAGTCTCGTCTGCTGTCATTCTGAAGTATTTCATGGGGCAGTTCTCAATTACCCTGCCTACGACAAAGATCTCTATGCCTTGGTACAAGTTGTCAAAAAGTGGAATCATTATCTTATGGGAAAGGATACCATCATCCCCATAGATCACCATCCACTACAGTGTTTGTAGGCCCAAAGTAAGATACAATAAATTATGAATTACAAGTGGATGGGTTTTTTACAACGATTTCATCTAGTGATCAAGTATAAGAATGGAAGCACAAACAAGTTGGTATACATGCTTGCACGACCACCCACATCTAAGATTACACCCTTGGGAACTCTGATGCACATGGATCCTTTTACCCATGATGCATACAAAGAGGCATACACAGAAGATGAGGACTTCAAGGAGGTGTTTCAGCAACTATAGTGCCAAATTCATATAGAAGAAGGTGACGACAAGATTGACTATCATTTCCATAATGGTTTACTCTACAAGCTTGACAAGCTTTGTGTTCCTAAAGGCGAACGGATGTAGTTAATCAAAGAGGCTCACACCTTCAAGGTTGCATGACATTTTGGTCTTGGGAAGATAGTTTCCAACTTACAGAGGTATGTGTATTGGCCCAAAATGCAAGAAGATGTAGCACGATATATTATAGGATGTATTCTTTGTTGTACAACAAACCCAACAATAGGAAGCAATGTCTATATTGTCCCTTGCTTGTACCCACTTGACCTTGGGAAATCATTTACATGGATTTTGTGGGAGGTTTACCAACCACACGGAAGGGGCATGACTATTTATTTGTGGTAATTGATGGGTTCAGCAAAATGTGCATTCTTGTTCCTTGTAAAAAGACTATCAAGAGACATGAAGCAAAAAACTTGCTCTTTGAATAGGTTTTGGTGCACTTTGGGATACCAAGGAGCGTCATCTCAGATAGGGATACAATATTTCATAGTGAATTTTGGACTACATTGTGGGAGAATATGGACACTAAGTTGAATAGGTATACAACATTCCATTGAAAAATAGATGGGTATATGAAAGTAGTCAATAGGACTTTGGTGCAACTTTTGAGGTGTTACATTCAAAAGCATCTGAAGACTTGGGATGAAAATACAATCTATATACAACACTCTTATAAGAGAGCAATCCACATTTATGTTGGTAAGTCACCTTTTGAAACTTTCTTCGGGTATTTTTCACCTTCACCCTTAGATGTTGTATATGGAAAACAAGGAGGAGGGAGGGAGGACCTCACGGGAGATGCATTAAAAGTAGAAAAAAAATGTTGAGAAGATCAGGTAGATCCATTTGCAAGTACAAGAGACACTAAAGGAATCACAGGAAAATTACAAAGCTAGAGATGACCAGCACAAAATAGAGAGAACATTTAGAGTAGGAGACAGAGTATGGTTACAGTTGAATAAGGAAAGGCTACAGGTTCATGTTAAGCACATCAAGGCTCTATGGTATGGTCCTTTTGAGTTATTGGAGAAGGTGGGAGATAATGTCTACAAACTCAATATACCCTCATACATGTGCATTTACACAGTGTTTAATGTGGAGAATCTCAAACTGTATGAGCCTTCCATCTTGGATTAGGAGGAGGAGAAGGTCCTACCTTCCATAGAGGACTTAGCACCATATGCTCAGGCAGAGTTAGCAGAGGACACAATTTTTCAGAAGTGGTCCAGAACTACAAGACAAGGTTAGCATGACCTTTGGCAGATTGGCTTGAAAGGACAACTTCCAAGCAAAGCAAAGTGTTTTTCCATGGAGAAGGTAGAGGAAACATTTCCTCACCTCATTCAGTAAATATTTTAGGGACCAAAATCCTCCCTAAATGGGGAGGTATGATCCATATTGGATCATTGTATTGTTTTTCATCTATCTCGTTCCTTTCAGAGTGCAAAAATTGAAGAAATTAGTGTGCATGGCCATTTTAGTGGTGGGTCCCAATTCGGAAAATTTGGGTCCAAAACCTTCGAGGCCATTTTGAGGCATCAAAGGGGATTTTTTGGGGTTGAAACTTTCCCAACATATCTAGGGCCACGTGTCACTATTCCACACATCATGACCTTTCCAATGGTGCAAACATCGCGTCAATCAGAGCTCATATGAAAAAGTTATGCCTCTTGCAAGTTGACCTACCGCGTTGACCACCATGGTATGATAGGATGCCATGTCAGCCCCATTACTCATGCATATGGGGCTATCCATGTATGTAATTTAGCAGAATTTAGCAGAATTTTCCTTGCATATGCATAGTGAAACTTAGACCTTGGCCCTCATAGAACCCCTCTAAAAAACGATCATTTATCTAGATGGTTAAAAACAATCATTTATCTAGATGGTTGTCTCCTCACGATGTGTAGGAATTTATGTAATAATTTGATTAATTTCTTGTTCAAAACCTTCAATATTGAATTTAGGATAATGCTACTAACCAAGGCCATAATTCTCAAAATGTTGGTTAAAGTTTTCCATTCCCTTCATTTTTTCAATTAGGATCTTGTGTCACAATAGTAAGTTCTATCAAATTGTGAAGAGAATAGTCATAAAGGAGATGTAAATTTTTTATTTAAAATTTGATGTTGCTTCAAAAAATAGTAAGTTCTATCAAATTGTGAAGAGAATAATCATAAAGGAGATGTAAATTTTTTATTTAAAATATGTTGATGTAAATTTTTTATTTAAAATTTGTTGTTGCTTCAAGAAATATGCCTTGAGGTTGAGGGTTGGATTGCATAATACAAACTAACTTCACATTAAATATGAGATTTAAAAATATCTATTTTGAAAAAATCACCAAAAACTTGTATCTAGATTCATCCATTTTTAACCTATACTATTTCGAGTGAAAAAATTAAAAATATCTATTTTGAAAAATTCACCAAAAACTTGTATATAGATTCATCCATTTTTAACATACCTTAGGAAACAACTTCATAATTTGTAAACCTCAATAGTGAACCATGGCTACTTTATTAGCTTTTTGAAAAAAAAAAAAAAAAATTTATCAATGAAAGGCTCCCTACAAGATGGGCCTTTAAAATGAATTAATAAACTTAAATTTCTTTCATTCGCCTTTAAAATGAACCAATCAACTCAAATTTGATGTATTATAAAAATAATATACATTTATAAAAAAATATGTTTTAAGTTTTTTTTAATTAAACTTAAGGTTATATAGATGGGTAAACGGCAATGGTGTTGACTTCTAAAAGGGCATATTGCCAAGGGGAAATAAGAGGAACAAACATTAAATTACATAAATTTTATCCTCTACGAACCTTGAACTTAAAGACTTTCACCGTCCCCTTAGACTTTTTAATTAATAAAACAATTTGGAATTTCCTTAAAGTATTTCTATGATATACATTTATGAAATAGTTAAATGTGATTTGCATATAAATGAAAGGTTCTCGCTTGTGGGGCTAAACATTGGCAACATTACAAGTTCAATTTTGGTATGATAATATGTATAAACTATTATGGTATTATTTCATTAAAATTTTATAAGAGGATGTTTATATTAAGTTTTTCATGAAAAGTTTATAAGAGAGGTTTATATTAAGTTTTTTTTGTTAGTTAAGTATTTGTGACTTGCAGGATTGATTTGTGGCTGAGATATCATGATCCAAAGGTATTTAGTTTTCAAAATTACTTGGGGATCGGATTCAACCTGGACCGCACCAACCTTTAACATGGTTAGGTTTGAGGTGTCCCCGAGATTTCGAACCAATGACTTTATTTACAAAGTGCCTTAACAACACACTCCCTCACCAACTGCTTTACGCCACTGGAAAGATTTCTATATTAATCTATCTTTATTATTTATAATAGTTTTGTAATTAAATATGATTATTAATGCATTAGAAATAAAAATTGAACAATACTAATGAATAAGTAAGAAACAGTAATGAGACCTACACATTTATGAATAGATTGTACATACAATTCTAAGTAATGGAGAAAGGTTTCTTAAAAAAAAAACACAAAAAAATAATTAATTTGTATTTATAAAGCGGTCGTTATATATATAAGAGGAGAAGAAAATCCCTAACTAAAATTTTAAATCATTAAATAAGTTGTTAAGCCCTTCTTATATTAAAGTAGTCTTTTGACAAATATAACACTACTATAAAATCATGAGCTTATAAAAAACGGCGCATGTACATAAAGAGTAAAACTTAATATGGATGTTGTGGTTAGGTACACAACTTCCTTCACCAAACTATAACATGCATATTGAGATTTGTTCATAAGATAAATAATCATTTTCCTTTTATTGAACTTCATATAAAGTTTATAATCCAAGGGAATCTACAAGACACTAGAGATGTTTTCATGTAGTTAACATTTATATGTCGGTTTCAAAAAAAAATACATATAACAAATAATAGTAATATTATATAGGTTAATCAAATATAGATTTAAAAATAAAAATTATCTATATATATCAGAGGAGAAGAGAATAGATGTTTACACTTATTATAAAAATTGCTAAAGAGAGAGAAAAAATATATATATCTATATTTACACATGATAAAAATACTATCAATATGATATTTACATTGAAATATTGTTATCCCTTTCTTCATTTGCATCTAGATCCATATTAAATGATCAAAAAATTTACACCTCAAGAGATTTTATGTCTATTAGTGCTTGATAGATCCGGAGTTAAAATGGACCTATGTTGATTATATTGCAAAGCATTATTTGGTGTGAACTCGAGGATTTATATGATGCCATTTGTTACAAGAACGGTGAATATTAGGTCAATAAAGAAGAGAGGAGAGGAAATGAAATTATTTTTTTAAGACAAATAAGTTACTCCCATGACTTATCTAACTATTTATTATGATGTTAATTATTTACAGACGTGCACCTACCCATATCCCAGGAAATAAGAAGAGAAAAACCAAACAAGTTCATATATTCATCCTAACATATCTAACTATTTATTATCATGTTAATTATTTATGCAGATGCACATATACATATTTTAGAAAAAAAGAAGGGAAGAACCAAGAGAGACATATAATCATCCTTGTTGGCGTACAGTAGGTAGACGCTAGGTTCAACAATAATAGACCAACAAAACCCTTAGACATCGGCCCTTTCGACATCACCTGCAAGCCAGTGAAATCTCACCCGGGGCATCTAGAAGGGTTGCAGGAGCCAAGTTTATGCAGTGATGAGGGGAAGTGAGGCATTCAAAATGACCATATTATGCATTATCCATTCCTTTAATATGTGCATAGTTTCCCTTACTTACCATTTAATTATCGTACAATATACCTTGTGTGCGACATTACTCCACTTAGCATTCATTCATTCATCATTAACTTAAGTGTGCAAGATCATAACATCAAATCTTAGAGACATATTCAAAATATTAACCATTCATTATCATTGCACAGAAATCATCAACAGTAAACAAATCTAACCTAACAACCCATCACATGCATCAGAAATATAACACACATAAACAATATGTCAAGGCACAAGGTTTTAATGTGATTCAATCCAACCTGGGCTACGTCCACAATGCATGGCTTCTTATTCATTCATTCATAATCTTCAGTTCTTACATCAGGTGCACACTATGCATATTCAATATCCTTCAGTAAATACCCAAACCTGCCCTAGTCATTTTGTAGTGCACACATACCTCTTAACTAATATTTTAACTTAGCTCATCCTTCACAAACATGAACTTTCTTCCACACACTAAGCTCAAAAAAATGTCAAGAATCTCTCCCAAACTTTCCTCTACCCAAAAACCCAGACATACTTATAGTATTCTATTAGGGCTAAGCCCATTACAACATGGTTACAAAGTGGACAAAATGTCCCAAAAATCCTAACTACTTTCT
>SNQJ01S0140739.1:5338-17025 GCA_010110895.2 Picea sitchensis
ACTCACTAAGTTTTCCTCCATAGGAGGTGCCAAAAGAATTTTTTTAGTCTAGGTAGGATTTCGGGGATAGGCATCCAAATAATTCCCCATAATTTGGTTCTCACATTGTCAAAACCATAGAAGTTGTCAAATAGGGAACTGAAAATCCTCCAAGTCAAGTGTTCCTAACACCATAAGGCAGGGAGATACCTGTGAAGGGTTGAAGCCCAAGGTCTGGTTGTTCTGTGCATCCCCCCTTGAGGCACCCACCTCTTGGACGGGATCAGGCCCGTGACCCATTTCTTAGGCCAAAAATCTAAATGTCGCACTTTGACCGAGGTACCTAGTGACCAAATTTTAGGACATCTACCCAGGTGGAAATTGTGGGCTACAATTGCACCTTGATCAGATTTTGTGTGGCTATTGGGAAATATCGCCAGCTCTTTAGGGATATGCCCCCTTTACCCCTCATTATAACCGGTTATTTCATCCTTCACTAGTTTCTCTTCCGGTGACTTCAGACCCCATTGTTGAGTACTATTGGAAGGTCCAGTGCTATTTGAGAGGAAGGATATTATGTCTTTTTAGGACATGAGGATTTGTTTTCTTTGATTCCCCACATGGAAAAAACTTACTTATCCACATATATGCTTATTTTTTAAACCACTTTATGTATGATGCACTTCTGATTACATTTTGATTTAGATATATATATTGTGTAAAGTTCAAAATTTGCAACAAAGGCTCTTGTTTCTTTATTACTCTCACCACCATTTGCACACATTCACTCAGCTAGTTGGACATCATAGGGGACCCACATAATCCTCGTCGTTCCCGACGCTTGCTAAACCTCCATCCTATCTTAGGGGGAGTGTCTGGTCTTGCCCACTCATCGGCACCACCTTCACACACTCCTATGCGTGCTACTATCTTAGGATCAACTTTGCTTGGTTCCACACTACTTGGGTCCACTTCCCAAGTCCTTCTGTCCACAAGCTCTCCTTTACACGGAAGCAGAGGACCAACTTCCTCTCAAGGGGGAAGTACCAACCCACCTAGCCCCCCTTAAGGGTCAGGTTCACAACACACTTACACTATGGTTGGAGCTAATCCTTCCCCCCCACTGCAGATGCCATATTTGGACTCTCTTAACATACCATTTCTAAGAAAACTCACCAATGATCCTATATTGCATGACCCCACATGGCCTGCAATGCCCACCAAACTACCTTCAGACATACCCAAGTTTGAAGGAAAGGCAGGAGATGACTCTGCCAACCATGTCATGAATTTCCACCTATGGTGCTCTTCCAGCAACATCATGGATGATTCCATTAGACTACGATTATTTCAACGCACACTCACTGGCCCATTAGACAAATGGTATGTAGATGAAAAATCAGGGTCCCATGCGACTTTTGAGTCCTTGGCCAAAGCATTTTTGACCTTCTTCCAATTACCAATCCACCATGACAATGGTCTTGAACTACTCTCTAATTTCAAACAAACCTCAACCACACATATCGCTGATCACATTCACGAGTGGCGTACGCGACGTAGTTTGTGCAAAGTAGAAACCACCAAACAACAGTGCCTTGACTGGTTTCTTAGATCACTTGTTTCTCTCCTTGGTAAAGATGTAGCTTCCACCTTCCCTCAATCCGAAGAGGAAGCCATCAATAAGGCTCAACAATACGACCTCATCTATTCACATTCAGGGTACTTATACACAGTTCTTCCTAACTTCCCCAAACCCGTGCCATTCGGTCAAGAAAAACCCGGGATGTCTCACTCAGCAGACAGATTGATTGGTAATACCACACACCACAGTCCTCAACCCCAACCACCACCAATGTATGGCACACCTCAATATCTGCCGACATATGGGGGCACCTCTTATTATCCCCCAACCCCTTATCAACAACCATACCCTGTTGCTATGCCTCCACCCATCAGTGGGCCACCGTCGGCACCCCCCATACATCCACCTATTCAAATAAGTTCTGGTACCCCCTCTACCTCATCTTATAGTACTAGCGAAAGCACCATGCCTTCCTATGTACCTTATGGATCGATACCCCCACAGAATCTATACTTTCCATTTCCTGGTCCCCCACAACCCATGGCTCCCCCACATCCTCATGCTGGGGTGAATTTTTTTCAACCCTCTCCCATTCAACAATATCAAAATTTCAAACAGCTGAATACGGAAAATCCGACCCATCTGTTGAATAATTCCAAAAAGAAAGGAAGAAACAGGAACAATAACAACCCAGGCCAAGGCAGGAATCAACCCCAACAAAACCAACCGGCTGGGGGCAACCAGAACCAAGGGAATCAAAACCCCCAAGGGGGAAATAACAACAAATGTCAAGGGAGAAATAACAATACTATCAAGACCAGTTTCCCTTATGCCCTTTGCGGTGAGTTCGGTCATTATACTCATCATTGCCCCCAAATCCCTGATTTTAAATGGCTGAAAGACTCGGGCAGTCTACCACATCCTCTAGCACTGCCTGCCCCTCAGCAGGCCCCACAACAATACGTGCAACAACCCCCCCCAATCGTGCTGCAGAATCCTATTCCACACCAAGGTGTGATAAACACCCAACAGGACATGCAGCCTCCCCCGCCTCAGGTGGGACAATACCTCAATTCAAACAATCCAGCAGATCGCACGATCCTCCTAACTAGTGAGGAAGAAATCCTTCTGCAAACACATAATCGTCAGTATCATGCACCCACTGAGTCTCCTCCCATTCCTCTAGAGAAAATCTCGGCACCAACGGGACCCCCATTGGTGATCCCTTGCCCTAACACATAACCACCTCTTCGCATCCATCGCATCCCATTGCACAGGAATGTCCACAACCCACAGGCTAGGGCAGATCATAATTACAGTTTGGTTGATGACTTAGCACAATCCCTGGCTTCCATGTCAGTCTTAGAAGTCCTTCAGACTTGTCCCACTTAGCGGAAATCATTACTTTCCTCCTTGGGGGTAGTCGACCCTGCAGATACTCGACTCATTACATTTGATCTCGACAGCGGAGAACTTCGCCTTCCCACTTTGATCGCTTTTCAAATCCTAGTGAAAATATAGAACATTACAGTTCATCGGTGTATCATCGATGAAGGTGCATCTACATGCATTATGTCCAAATCTGTATGGCAGAAAATTGGTTCCCCCAAACTCATACCCTCTTCCATTACCTTACGAGCTTATGACGGTCGACCATCATCTCCTGAAGGGCTCTTCCAAAATGTCCCCGTAGAACTCGAGGGCAAGACTATTCTCATTGACATTGAAGTTATCGACGCCCCACTCGATTATAATATCATGTTCGGTCATAGCTACATACACACTATGAAGGAAGTTGCATCTTCCGTCTTTCGAACAATGATGTTCCCCCACAACGGGAAGATCGTTACCATTGACCAAGTCTCACATTACGAGCCTAACCCATCTACCAACATCGATAACATTCTTCCTCTCATCCACATGAGTCATGACGCATACCCACTCATCGAAATGGGTCCTGGAATTTTCAAAGATCCATCATTGTTAGGAACTTACCATGGAGCACCACTGCTCCTTCATCCTTCCAATCAAGTATGCACCGTATCATCTAACAAAACTGACATAGAGGATACCCTTCCTCCTAAGGAGGATTCTATCATATCTGATGTCCCACTAGTTGCAGAACTCCCCCCTCACGAGCCTCCTGTGAACTCTTCGACCTCGCCAGTCCACGATTTCACCCCTCCCCAAGGCCATATCTCAGTTTGGGAGACATTTCCCCAAGCCATCACTCAAATCCCCTTCTTTTACCCTCCACCTGGCGTTGAAGCTTTCCAAGTAGCCACAATGCTTACCCTCCCTAATATGGTGTTAGCAATTCCAGTTTGGTATTTACATCCACTCGATATGGTCCCTCGACCATCCCTTCCCCCCCACACGGAAGGAATCCCAATGACGATTCCCATACTCACTCCCACCATACCCTCTACACACCCACTCACTACCCCCCCTGCCACAGCTGGGGGAAGGATAAAGAAGAAGGAGCCCACAGCTCCACTTCCCCCACGCGTCCAACCCCCTTGTGCGTTATGTAAGAAAGATGGACACCAAACCAACAACTTCCCATCTCTACCAGAGTTATGGAATTTGATTCCACTCAATCAAACTCCCTCAACACTCGCCACTATAGCTAGTACTGTCACTACCACTCCTCATTCAAGTAGTAAAGGGTTGCTAACCAAATTCGCTTGTGCTTTATGTTCAGAATATGGCCATTATACCCACCATTTCCCAACACTGCCACACTTTCGACAGACATTAGCCGCAGTATGCCAAAGCTTCCAAAGCGAACACAGTCTAGCTACGTCATCCCTATCAAAAATCACTAACATCCATTATGTCACAACTTCAGTCAATGAACGTATGAGATGCCATTGCTCTCTATGTGAATCCTTAGATCATTTTACATACCAGTGTCCTATGATCATTGAATACAGGCAACGCCAAATGACCCTACTGCAAAGACCCACAGAATCGATGGTTGACCTTACCTCGTCACTAGATATTCTTCATCTCATTTCTCCCAAACCCAAGGCCCTCCCCATGCCTCCGTGGTTCTTGGATGACTTATTCGAGGATTCACCCCCAAATCCCCCCAATTCTCCTGCTCATTTCCCTACGAAAATATTACATCCCACTACCACAGGTACTCATCAATATTTCTATATTTGGCTTATGTTGAGAGAACCATCGCAATTCCATTGCAACATTCCCCCTGCTTCTTCATCACCAGGGTGAAACCACACGACAATAGTCATCGATATCACTCTTCACAACCCCTTGTATTCCCACCAATTCCACTGTGACGAGGAAATACTCGAAGAGTTAAACAACCCTGACTACCCATGGGATGCACTACACCACCGAGCACTCTTCTTTCCACAGGAAGGCTCCACACCTCCTGACCAACACCCCATATACGTGGTCGAAACCAAGGATTTTATCCCATCAGGGCATATCGACTGGTTCAACAACCCCATTCTTTCCCTGGATGCTTTTGAAGAAGGCAACATGGACAACATTTCCCCGACCATCAAAATTGACATTTCCATAAAAAATGGCATCGTCGAGGAAATCACCATTGGAGCCGCTTGCACTCCTCAAGAAATCACCACCTATAAAACTCTCTTCCAGGAATATTGAGATATTTTTTCCTGGTCATACATAGAAATTCCTGGCCTCGATCCCTCTATTGTCGAACATCGCATCAACACCTGGCCCGACATTACACCCGTTCATAAAAAAAAACGACCGCTACACCCATCCAAAGAAATGGCCATCAAAGCCTAAATTGACAAATTACGTGCAGCTGAGTTCATCTACCCCATCGCCTATACCTCATGGGTTTCCAACCCTGTACCCGTTAATAAAAAACAGGGCACTATCCGCATTTTCACGGACTTTCACGATCTTAATCACGCATGTCCCAAAGACAACTTTCCAATGCCTTTCATCAATCAAATTATCGACGACTGCATAGGTCACAAGGCTCTATCCTTCATGGACAGTTTCTCTGGTTATAATCAAATCCAAATTCACCCAACTGATCAGTACAAAACTGCATTCACTACCCCTTGGGGTACTTTTGCATATCGTGTCATGTCATTTGGACTAAAGAATGCTGGCGCAACTTTCCAACGGGATATGACATACATTTTTCATGATCTGGCTCATATCATCCCCGCATACTTGGAAAACCTCACAGCTCGATCCAAGAAACACACCCAACATCTTGATGATTTACGGATCATCTTCCAATGGTGTCGTCAGTACAACATCCACTTGAATCCCCTCAAGTGTGTATTATGCATCACTGCAGGGCGCCTCCTCGAATTCATCGTTTCCCAAAGTGGTATTTCCATTGACCCCCTCAAAGTCCAAGCTATCATCGAAATTACACCTCCCTGGAATCTATGTCAACTCCAGAGCCTCCAAGGAAAGGCTAACTTTCTAGAACGATTTGTCCCAGACTACACCACTCACGCACACGGTTTCCTTCGCTTACTATGCCACGACATCCCATTTTACTGGGATGAACATGCCCAAAAGTCATTTGACGATCTTAAAATGGTGCTCTCCAACGCCCCTTTAATTAGTGCACCCGACTACAATCGCGACTATATCCTCTACCTATCAGCCTCAGCCGTCTCAGTAGCAAGAGTTCTCGTTCAAATCGGTGATGACGATCATGAGCATGTCATTTATTACGTTAGTAAAAACCTCTCAGGGCCACCCTTGAAGTATAAACATGAAGAGAAACTAGCTCTTGTAGTCGTCCTCACAGTCCAGAAACTACGTCACTACATTCTACTTCGCACAACTAAGGTTGTAGCAGATTCCAACCCTATGCAATACTTGCTCAGTTGTTGGAAAATTAACGACAAATTTGCTTGATGGATCGTTATCCTTCAGGAGTACGATATTGAATTATCAACACCCAAGAGAAAGAAATCCCTCGTTCTCACCGAACTTGTCATGAACCTCCCCTCTGACACCACCAGTGCCCCGTCAATACCGACTTTCCCAACGAACACCTCTTTTACATCACTTCGGATGATCCTTGGTATGACAACCTCCTCGTCTACCTACGAACTCAAAAGTTAGGTAACCACCTTTCACGAGATGATTGTCATCATATTCGCCACCAGGCCCCCCGCTACCTCCTCATCGGAGACATCTTATACCAGCGAGGGGTTGACACCATTCTTCATCAATGCCTGACCATTGATGAGGCCGATAGAGTCTTGAATGACTGCCATAGCGAAGCATGTGGGGGCCATCTTTCGGGAATATCCACTACTTAGAAGATTATCCGAGAAGGTTACTTTTGGCCTACCTTGTTTCACGATTGCATTCATGCCGTGAAACGATGCGATAAGTGTCATCTTTACACCAAAAAATCCTGAGAACCACTTGCTCTTCTTCATCCAGTCATCACTGCCGGCCCTTTTTGTAAATGGGGCATCGACTTCATGACTTGTAATCCTCCCTCCAACAATGGACACAAATACATTGTTGTCGCAGTCGATTACTTCACCAAATGGGTGGAAGCTATGCCCACCTTCAACAATACCGCTGACACTGCAACACGTTTTTTCTTTAACCACGTCATATCTCTCTTTGGAGTACCACTCCAACTAGTTTCCGATCACAGGAAACACTTCGAGAATGATATTTTTGTCAAACTCTCATCTCGGTTAGGATTCTCCCACAAGTTTTCCTCACCATATTACCCTCAATCTAATGGACAGGTCGAAGCAGTTAACAAGGTCCTCAAGACCATGTTATAGTGCACGGTTAATAAACATAAGACCAATTGGCATCATATGTTATTCTCCGCGCTATGGGCTTACCGTACGGCTGTGAAAACAACTACTAGTTTCACATTGTTACCCATGATTTTGGTCATCATGATGATGTATTGATGATGGTGTACTCAGGCTCTTCATAAGAAATTTCTCCTGAGAAAAGTTACTTTCATCTCTTCCCAGAAAACTCATTTTTGGAGAAGGTTCACAGGCTACTAATATATTTGGGTGCGAGAATGACCCATTCTCACAAGCTGCTTTAAGGCAGGGTGACAACTTCTCGCACTGTGTTGAATAGGTAGGGTGAAAACTCTTCCTAAAGCATGGAAAAAGATGAATTCTCGATGTTTCTAGACGGGAATCTTATAGAAGGATGGGTTGGCATTCGAATGGTTATCCTTGTACTGGATTCTCTGATATTTTGGGATCATTCTTATCCAAGTAACTATCTCATTCTCTCTTATATATTGAGGGAATTCTCATGGAAAAGGTTATGCAATATTCATTGGAGAATTGGTGAAAGAATTGTGTGAAGGACTTAGCATTGAACAACAGCTTGGAGACTCTAGCAAGTCTATCAAGAGGATTTGATCTTCTTCATGCAAGGATTGAGAAAGTTTGTGTGTTGGAGCCAAGAGCTATCGAAAGAAAGTTTGTGACATCAAGGCTCAGGTTGTAATCTTTACTTTCAATTAATATGATACAGTGGCATGTCCCTTTCCCATAAAGCTATTTCCACTTTATTGTGTAATTCCTTGATCATACACATAGGTTGACTGTTGAATATATTGTGCTATCTTCACTTTGGTTGGTTTGTGTTGTCTTGGTCTTGACTTCACGAGAGCACTGGAGCGAAGCAAGAGAAACAAAGACCCTAGGAAGTGATAATAAGGTATGTTATTTGTTCTTTCCTCCTAGTCAATTCAATGGTCAAAACCTAGGGAAAGAGTCATGTCCTGTCCTGTTTTTTTCTAGATCCAGGTGGATCTAGGGAGATCTGTTAGTGTCCGCACCTACCGATTAGTCTGATAAAAAAATTGGCGACTCCACTGGGGAGCATCCCATTTTCTTTGTGGCTTTTGGTGTTTTTTTGTGGCCATTTTCTCTTGTTTTACTTTTCTCCTTTCCTATCAATATCTGAGTCTTCAGGATATCCTGATAGACCCTCTGGGTCCAGAGGCCTTTTCTAATTTTGCTTCATTTTCCAAAAATTTGACTAGTTTCAGAGGTTGTCGCACTACACTTCACTGTAGCCTGCGAGAATCTATAGAGTTCGCACTCTGCCTTTAGGTTCAGTGCGAGGTTCTCGCACTCTTCTCAAGGGCCACCTGTGAGAATTCCTAATTCTCGCACTGTGTAGTATTGCCAGCCTACGAACTCATTTTTTCAAAAAATTGGATTTGAGTTTTGGCATCTTCAACTGCCCAGATCAGTCTAGGTGCCTCATAAGAGTTTCTTGGACCATTGATTGGTGTCTTTCTTGTCTTCGTTTTCGTGCATGAACAATCTTAGGATTTCAAGGCTCTTCTTGTCACTTTTGTCTTGACTTTCATTTCTTGACTTTTCTTGGCATAACCATACTCTCTGATTTCAGAATCTGAGTGTGCTTGATTAGTTAAGAACCAGTGATCGGTTGAAAGTTGAGTTTCTTGGTCTTTATCATTTGCTTTTTGTTTAAAAGATCACTTTTTTATGCGATTGAAAAGACTATATTGGTTTGCTTTTTATTTTTGTCTTCATTGAAAGAGTGGATTGGGTTTTTATCATTGCTTGTTCATTTGTTTTTTATTTTCTGTACTCTCATTGGCATAGTGAGGGTCCTTTTTGAAAAGTGAACAAAAGTTTTTCTTTCAAATTTTTTTTTTTTCTTCGAAAACATTGAAAATCAAATTATTGAAATTGTTGAAAAAGAAGCAATAGAGAATTGTTATTTGATGCGTGATTTGTTGCATTTGAATTTTAAAGGAAATTTTGCATTGTAGTACAAGGTTGATCTGGAAAAATTTCTCTTTCCCTCCCATACATAGGATTCATTGAACGAAAAGTGATATTTCATTCTCATCCATGCATTGTTGGGTCAAGAGTCATACAACATAAGTTTCATCTTCATTTCCTTTGAGTAAACAACAACTCTTAATAACACTGCGTAATCATAAAATTTAACTAGTAACTCTTTTCTAGGGCTCTATTACACCAACATTTAGATAGGCTAGCGCTTTGGAGTAGGAAGAGAGATACACTCTCCAAAAACACAAAACACACAATAGTATATTGTGTTAGGGAGTGTTCAATTCCATTTGCAACATCCTGTCCTGGGAACCCCTTCTCACATAAGGGTCAAACACGAGGTCGCATTGATATTGGCAGAGTTACTCACCCTGCTTTGTTGGTATCAGTGTAGAGATTGCACGTATTATGGGGTCACTCGGAGGTATACCCACAATGATGAGTGGAAGCCTTTTGAGTTGAGTTCGAGCTAGATACCCTGCCCTTGCTTGTGGAGCGGACTGTCGATTGTCCCCCCAGGCTTTATTGTTGTTGGTGGTGACCTTAGTGGCCTATATTTATAGGTTCTTACCCGAGGTGACTGTGGAGGGGAAAGTCTTCACAGTACCTAGAATTGACGTTGACCAAACTCACTCGGGCTCCTTGGAGGGTATACCCACGATTATGTGTGGGAGCTTGCACCAGGGTGTAAGTCTGTTAAGCAAGTCGTCAGCGTAACTTTTCCACCCTAGCCCAACCCCTTCTCGTCTCATTGTTGCGACGTTGGATTTCATCACCAACTAGTGGCTTTGAAATTAGAAGGTCTTGTTTGCTTGGTGTTGCATCCTAGATTTTGTTTACTAGCGCGTGTTGTTTGTTTCTCGAAGTTGACCATAGGATTTTCTTCGCAAAGTCTGTCGCTCGTTTACAATAGCTCCTCCACGTCGTTCACGTAGAATGCAGGGTTTATCTCCAGAGCATCTGGAAGGTTCTCAACCCTTGCCCACAAGCACACCTGGAGGTTCTCCTCGACAAAGTGAAGTCCCAATCGTCACCACACCACAAGTGGAACGCATTGTTTCTCTAGAACACTTTCGGATTACTAATACTCGAGAGGACTTTCGACTTCACTCTGATTCCGAGTGACCGTTTATGTGACTAAATTCTTCCGGAGAATTAGTTGTTACATCTTCTGGATCACCAGTTGGACCCTTTCCTAGTATAGAAGGCCAAGATCTTTTTTTGTCTACAGGTGTTTTCCGACGAGACCTTTTTGGTCCAGGTTCCCCTGTGGTTTTTGAAATCAATCCACCTGTGATTTCTGAAATCTCTAGCCCCGAGATAGTACCATTGACTACTGCTTATCACTTTACTGTCCCTGCTGAAATGGCCCATCTTGCAGCTACTATGAGTGTTCCAATTGGGTTTCCTGCGGTTAGTCTTACTCCCATTAACACACTGCGAACGCCCAACGTCACTCCGACGCTACCACCTGGATACCGTGCGTTGAATGCTTCCATTCCTACACCTGCGCAAACTCCATCCGGCTCTCCTAGTGGTCCTTCTTCTTCTGGGCACTTTCTTCCCGGTTTTGTCCCGACACTCCCTCAATTTCCTTTTGGAGGACCTTCTTCGTCTTCTACTGGCAATCCTAATCCTAGTGGCGCTATTCCGCCATTCACTCCAACTTATCAGTTTTCGGTTGGTGGACCATCTCATCAAGGTAGTATAACTCAGCCTCCTCTTAGTTGGTAAATGTCGAGTGGAACATTGCCTTCAATTGGCACACCACCTACAACAAAACATACCTCCGTTCTTGTCCCAGTATTGGAATCAGTTGATACAAAATCCTTCTCCATCGACTGGGGGGCAGCAGTTTCCAACTACATCCACAACACCCCCTAGTATGGGCCAACCATATCCAGGTTCGTTTAATCCCATTTGGGGGTCGAATGCTCAGACTCAAGCCTCTGTTCTAGGGTATAATCCGATGAGCTACTATCTTGTCCAACCACCACCGAACATGCCTGGATCTTCACATTATATGCAGACTGCTTATGGTCCTACTGGTTTGCTGACAGGGCTTCCTCCCCAAAGCCACCAGTACCCGCAGGTGAATCGACAGTTACCCTTTCTTGTCACTTTGGATCTTCCGGATTTGTCAAGGATTTTAAATGATCCTATTCGTCACTCTCCCCAATGGCCTGCTATACCAGCCAAGCTTCCCTCATACATTCCTAAATTTGACGGCAAAGTGGGAGAGGACCCAAACAATCACGTTATGACTTTTCACCTATGGTGCTCATCCAACTCATTGATGGATGACTCTATTC
>SNQJ01S0140740.1:0-24995 GCA_010110895.2 Picea sitchensis
ACTTTGACCTTTTGGGGCTTCTAGATGACATATGAGGGTCCTCCAACTTTGTAAGGCCATAACTCTCAAACCGTGAGGAGTTATGTGACGTTCTACATACCACACGAAATGGCATGAAATGTACTATCCATATAGAATAGTATTGTCTAAAAATATATCATAACTCATACCGTTACCCATCAAGCAAACTTGGGTCCATTACCCAAACCTGGGGTCTCCAACTTCTAATGGCCATAACTCTCTAACCGTGAGGAATTATGTGACGTTCCACATACCACCAGAAATGACATGACAAGAACTATCAATATATGATATTTTACCTGACAAGTTCACTTTCCTTCATCTCATTATTCCACAATTAAGCATGGCTTCTCTTACTCCACAAAGTGTCTTCCCGTGAGGGATTTCACCATAAGGGGACCACTTTGGAGTTCATCCATATTTACTTCTTGTCAACCATGACAAAAAAATAACGAGTCATATTTACATTAAACAATATTGGGTCCGTTACCCAAACCTTTGTGCTATGGGGCTTTCTTCAAGGGTTGACATCAATTACAACCAACCTTAATCAACAACTCAGTGACAAAGCTCTCAGGAAATTCTCTTAATAGTGCCACTGGAGATGATGCCAAGAGACTGAGGAGAATGCTGATGACGTTCCTGAGGCCTTAAGCCCTTCAAAAATTTGTGGGGCGAGTAGATTCGATCACCATACATCACCTGACCGAGTACTGGATAGGTAAAGATGAGATCATGGTTTTACCTCTCACATTTGAAACATCATACCATCTACCAACAACAACATAGATGTTAGAGAGATGCACATCGCCCAACATTTCTATCGTCTAAGTTTAAAAATGTGTTCTGATGCATTTTATCCTAGTTCTATATCCCCATGAATTATGTAGGCACTTAGCAGAGTACCCCATACACCCACATCTAGTTTTAAAGGCATGTTTTCTATTAAATCTCGTGCTTCATCCAAGTGCCCTGCACGACCTAGAATGTCAACCAAGCATGCATAGTGCTCAACTCAAGGTGTGATGCAATAATCTCGAACCATGCAATCAACACATTTTCCGCCTTCGTCTACCAAACCTGAATGGTTGCACGCAGACAAGATGCAGATAAATGTGATATCATTAGGTGCAGTTCCCATCTGTTGCATCCATGCAAAGAGTGCAAGAGCAACCTCCCCATGCCCATGCATTCCATATGCAACAATCATTGCACTCCATGAGACCATATTTCTCTTAGAAATTTCCTCAAACAGTTGGTGTGCAAACTCTACGTTCCCACATTTTTCATACATATCAATGAGAGAATTCCCAACTAACACTTATGAAAGGAGCCCACTCTGAATTACAAATTCATGGACCGACTTTCCCTGTTGCAGAGTTGCTAAATGAGCACATGCGGGGCAGGGATTTCACTGTAATGGAGTCTGGCACCATCTTTGTCAATTGCATTTCATTAAAGAATCCTAGGGCTTCGTGGGTTTGTCCATTCTGAGTATACCCAGATCTACATTGTGTTGGTAATATTACAGCGTAGATCATCCAGGGTTCCAAACGACTTGACACAATCTCATGATCATGTCTCTCTCGTGACAAATATTCAGTTTTCTAACTCAATCTTCAAATATGTTGTGGTTCATGTGGAAGATTTTGGACGTGGCCAAGGGTTTCAATGAGCCATTGGAAAGATATCTGTATATCTTTAATCCTTTTTAACGGAAGTTATACATACTGACAGCTTAAACTGTTTAATAGATGTGTAATCTCATATTAATCTCTACCTGATATTTGTATATGATGTAGAGGGTTGTACATTACCCTGCTGCTATGTATCATGACAAGCTATCTCTGATTTTCCTGGGACCTCCCGTGAGGGAGTCAATCCCAATCCTGCTTTGATACCATGTTGGTTTTTATTCCGAGGATCGAAACCTCACTCTGATACCATGTTGGTTTTTATTCATATGAGATATGAGAGATATTTGATATATTATTACAATAATGAGTGTTCCATATATATGGAACATAAGGTGACCATCCATGAAAGGATGCATCCCTTGAATAATCAATAACTATTTATTATTATCATTTACTTATTATATACTATATTTAATAATCAATAATAATTATATTATTAATTATTATCTTTGAAATGTCTTCGATGTTATTACAAACATCCAACACACCAATAGGTGGACCCTCACCGGTACCCATGATGTGTCCAACCTCTCAACCAAGTTTGAGTTCACCTTCTACCTCCACATATAACCTCAGTAGTAGTGGAAGTGATTCAACTTCCTACGCTCCATATGGATCGTTGCCACAAAACAATCCATACTTTCCATTTTAGGTACTCCACAACCGGTTGCTCCTCCACACGGACACCCACATGTCAACGTTAAATTTTTTCAACCCTCTACCATTCAACAACTTCATACTTTTGAACAATTGAATGCAGAAAATGGAAACCCATCGACCCGAATAATGCCAGAAGGGGAAAATCTGAAACAATAATAGCAGGGACTGAAATAGCCCTCAACAAAACCATCCGTGAGGCAACTAGAATAAAGGTGGCTCCATAACCCCCAGGGGCGGTAACCACAAATGACAAGGAAGAAAACAAAATGTGAAACTTCCGCCCGTATTGCTCTATCAATTGAGTATGGACATTATACACCATTGTTAAATTTTTGACTTTAAGCGGATGAAAGAATCCATGAAGTGCTGGCGTCCCCAATCTTTGCCTACCTGGTAGGCCCACAATCAATCACCCAGAAACCACCACCTCCAGCCATTTTGCAAAAACCTATTCTACCAGGGGTGGTGAATGCCACCAGGAGGTACAATCTGCTCCACCCCAAATGGGGATATATAATAAGCCAGGTCCCATTCAACCTGGAAATTTGGCTGATCATAACATCCTCCTTACTAGCGAAGAAGATATTCTTCTACAAACTCGTGGTCGTCAATATGGTGTTCCTCCCAAATCTACCCCAACCATCACATAAACACTTCCAGCTACTGTAGGACATCCATTGATGATTCCATGCCCTACATTGAACCAAACATTCACATACCTCATTACGTTTGTAGTGAGGAATGTACATAGCCCTCATGCTAGGGAAGCCCATTACTACAGTCTAGTTGGCAGAGCTTGGCTGGAGTCTTACGCAACCATGTTGCAGTGGAGTCCTGCAAACCTATCCGATCAGCGAAAATCTTTCTTTTTACAGGGGCTGATCGACCAATTACTAGACTCATCAATTTTGATCTAGATAGTGGAGAACCACACCTCCCCACCTTGGTATTTTTTCAGATACTAGTTAAGATTAGGAAAATCATAGTTCATCGATGAAGGTGAATCCACATCATATTGAAATTGATACGGTAGAAACTTCGACTCCTCACGGGCTAGTATCACATGCGCATCACCACGAAGACTTATGATGGTTGACATACGTCCCTGAAGGATCTTCAAATATACATGAAATCGGAAAAACCATGCGAGTGAAGTTATCGGCGGCTCTACTTGATTACAATATCGTTGTTGATAGATACGTGGCATTATAGTGATGGCCTCTGCGTGTTTCAAATGATGATGTTCCCCGACAACAGGAAAATCATCACCATCAACCAAATTACACTGCAGGATAACCATTTCTGTGGCATCGGCATTCTTCCCCTTGTCAGGTACTAGCTCATATGATTATTCTGGCTCATCGACGCTGGGTCCCGATATGATTTTCAAAGAACCATCCTTGTTAGGGGGCGGCGTATCGTGGAGCACCACCTCTCATGCACCCTTCAACACAAGTTTGTGTTGTATCTTCTAATGGAACATATATCAAGGACACTATTCCTCCCACTGAGGCTTCTCCACCCCTTGATGTCCCACTAGTTGAATAAATTATACCTTAGGAATTACTTGATAACCCTATGACACCACTTACCCTATATTTCACCCTTCCCTAAGGGAAAATCCCGGTTTGAGAAACGGTTCCCCAAGCCATTTCCCAAATTCCCTTATTCTACCCCCACTTGGATTCCAAGCATTCCAAGTAGTTGCAACCCTTACTCTTCCTAACATGGTTTTTTCCATCCTTGTATGGTATCTTCATCCACCGATGATGGTCCCTCAACCATATCTCCCTCCTCATATAGAGGGAATACTGATGAAGATCCTAGTATATGCTCATGCCACACCACCCTCACCCCGGTGGCACCATTGCCTAATGACGAAAAGAATAAAGATCCCGCAACCGCTGCTCCGGGGACAGCCTCCTTGTGCACTTCATAAGAAGATGCTGGGCGCCCCACTGAATGATGTCCTACTCTTCCGGGTTATGATACAGTCCGACTCCTGGAGAAACCACGTTCTCACCGCTGTGGCATCACTACTGCCTACGCCAGCGTCCTCAAACGCGAAACGGCAAAGTTGCAAACCAAATTAAGCTTGTTCCATATGCTCCGGAATATGGTTTTGCTCATTTCCCAACTCTGCTTGGATTTCCGACAGATGTTAGTCGTAGTACGCCAAACATCTCGTCCATAGCCCTCTCAACAACCCCCTACTACGACCCACCTTACTAATATTCGATATATTTCTTCATGGGTCCTACAGGGGCAGGTGCCCTCCATGAGTATGGGACATCAATAGTCCTCTTCTGCGCATGATATCATCTACATTCTCACCGCGGGACAATCGCACTCACAGCGGGTTTCCCCTGTCCTCTACCGGATCCTCTATATTCTGCGCGACACTTTCGGCAATATCACGAATCACTTCCTCTAATTTCCCATGGAATCAAAACCATCATCAAAGTTTCCTCTCCTGGGGTCGCCTTATCGACCTCATGTATTTCCGTCACGGTCCTAATAACCTCCCTCAAATTCTAAAGAGATGATAGGTCTACTAATTTGTCTCACCGTTTAAATCGGTGACTCTAATACCGTCATCATGCATTCACATTCCTCGGGTTGTCATCTTCCCTTGGCCTCAAGGAGGCATTTTTATCACGTCATGTTCACGTATGCATGCTCATGCATTTCAGAATTTTATCAAATAACATCATATGTTCTTTAATATCGCCGGATATTGTTCTACGCTGGGTATTTTTTTTCGTACGCTGTTCATGTACCTATTCTACATCGAAACAATTACAGCTTATTAATATGTTTGACGGCGTAATTATTTCTCTGCGATGGTGCATCCTCAAGTCGTTACTCTCATTACGCTGGGATGCTTCCGCCGAAGACTCTTTGTAAAATTCATCTCAACGCTTTCGCTGACACTCCCCATGGGTTGTCCCATTCCGCGTTCCCCTTGTACGCCATCCTCGATTTCACCCCCGGATCTTAGGTCCCACATTAGTCTTATCACAATTACGAGAATGAACCCATACTTCTTCTAAATCATATTTCTAGCCTTCCCAATGGAATCCCAGGTCATATAATCTCGATTCTATTGAATGCACCTTCGTCCATTATCCTCCATATCATCCACCATGGTTTCATTTTGTGCAGTGCATGCTCATTCATTTTGCATGCGAAGCTACACCGGCGTTTACCCTCCATTCTCTTTGCGACTTGCGCCCTCGCGAACAAATCCATCTTTCACTGGGGCACTCGTTTATGTATCTGTACACTCAACCCAAATAATTATTTATTTCTTTGGTAATTGTAAAATCCTTTGTTTTTCAACATTCGCCAGCAGCTTTTCGTCACCCTTGTTGCCTTTTTTTTCACGGAAAAGCAACTGTATTTGCCCTTTGTTGGGGAATCCACTCTTTTTTCATACTGGCATTGTTCACAAACCCCAAAATCCCAAGTCCATGTACCCATGATCTTTGGGTTTGTCCACTTTGTCATGCCTATGACATTATTGCCGGTAATGCAGTGATCCCCCTTGACATTAGATCGATTTCTGGTTGATTGCCAATCGTATTTCAAAATTTAACCAAAGAGGCGATCGCCGGGAATCTCACCACATGTGAGAAAGCATTCTATGTTGCCTATAAATTGCGATATCGTAATAGGTGGTTTTCCTTGAATCCGCTGCCTTCTTAGATTACATACCTCCCTTCGTTGATATTAACTACAACTTCGAAGGGATGCGCCATTTGACTCTCATTGGCTGAAAGTAGCAGGTCTCGGACTGACAAAGAAGTCATCGTTGCTATTTTGATTCTTTTTGACCCCACCAACATTCAAATTCAACCATACTCCATGTTACGGTCTCGTTACTATGCGACTAATGCGGGTTGTTTCTATGCCGTGACCTATGAATTCATTAGGCCATCAATGCCTGCCAGTGTCAACAATTCTTAAAGTAAGTCCTTGTCTCACTTCGTTGGTTGTAGACCAGGTGTTGTTTGTCGTCCTGGGGTCTTTGCAACTATCTACATCAACATACATGTGGAGTTCCGTCTCACATTTTGGTTACCTTGGCCACAGAGAGCATGGGGCATGCCCACCTCATTGTACACACTTTGTTTTACTCCCTAGATAAAGGTTTGGATCCCACAATTTCCCCTCTCCTCGATTGGATCTCTCTTGCAGTTCTTCTCATTTTTGCCTCTTCCTTAGGTGGCATTCTGATTAAAACATTGATGTATTTCTACTATAAGTATTCTCCTAACCTCACCTTGGGGGGCATCTAGTATGTGGGAATATCATGCACGCAGCATTGCATGCAAATGGTTACAGAAACAAAGCAATGCCAACAAAAATTAGTTCACCTGTAGCACCAAGAAATCATTTTCCAAGAGGTAAAAACTATACAATTGGGTAAACAGTGACATGCGCAAAATCACTAAAGGAAGTGTGTGCACAGTGCGCAGTGTGCATGAGCCAACAAATCCCTTAGTGCGCACAATGAGCCAAGTGTGTGACTATGCACTAGAAAATCCATGCAGTTCTATGAACGACGTGTTTATGGATCTTGTCATCCCCTCAGCCACTTATGGACCAACTCTTAACTTTATTTGACCTTCATATATGAGGGAAATCCAAATGTGGGGCTGGTCAAGGACTAGAAGGAGATTTAAAAGGCCCTTGTTTCTAAAAGAACCAATACGTGGAAAGTAAATAAAGAGCCATGGGTGCACTAAAACCTTTAGTGCACTTATTATAACTTGATGGTGTTATGCTACAGAATTCTCCCTTGAGGAATGCCTCTTTTCTTTGCGGGCAGCAAATCATTGCAATGGGACATTCCGCTCTACCTCTTGGGGGCAGGCATTGTTTGTCTTCCTGGTGCCATTTTTCTTCCATTTGTGCCAAAGGAACTCCATTAGGACTCAAGAGCCCTCCCAAGGGTAAGTAGGGACTCATAAGTCCTCATTTTTCTCTCTGACGTTTTTCCTACTAATCTATTGATCCATTGGTAGCATTATGTTGGTCATTGGTTTATATTTTTTGGTTCAAAGTTTCTCTGGTACTTTCTAACTTTTATTTCTTAGTTGCTTTAGCTTGTTTAACCCACTCAAAAAATTATTTCTTGTCTAGCAGGCTCATCTAGATATGCAAGTGTTGTTGTTTTTCTAATCCAAGTGACAAAACCAACACGATAGTGGGCCCGGTCCGCAAAAGGGTCCTGGGTGATAGAAAAATATAGAAAGGTAGGTACATTTGTAATTATGTATTGGTAGTGATTCTTTATCTATTTATATTATAGAAATTCGGATATACAACATTGTGGAATAATAGGCTTAGACACATGAGGTGGGAAGGATGCATATACTACAAAATAAATTTGTTGCTTAAATCTTAGCCATTTGATTTGGATTTATGTAAACATTGTGTTTATGGAAAACATAAGAGCTTGATTCCTCAAAGTCTGAAAAAGAAGGTGAAATGTTAGGTTGTGCATCTGAGATGTATGGGGACCAAATGGTATATCTCTTGGGTAGTTCATTATTATGTTACCACTTTATTTGTGATGCAACTTCGGCTTGGGAGGTTTGTTAGTTTCACGAAATATGAAGTGTTTTTGATACTTTTAAGAAATCCTGACTTTGGTTGTGAATATAAGAAAAAGGTTGAAGTGTCTCGAGGATAAGACAATGGAAGTGAATATTGCAGCAGTTTGATGATTACTATTCATGCGATGAAGTTAGTAGGGAAAACAATTCCAAAGAACACAACAAAGGAAAATGGTGGTAATAGAAAGGATGAACAACAATCGTGGAAGTGCAAAGACCTTCAATCTCTTGGATGGTGGAATTCGAGAGAAGGGAATGGGCCAGTGAGTAAACTATTTTTTGAAGACTTCGGTTGTTAAACATTTGTCCATATTGATAAAAGAAAAATAGAACAGCTTGAAGAAAATCGAATAAGTGTACTTTTATTGGATATGATGTTAATGCTTTTGGTTATAGCTTATGGAATTATGAGAAAATCCACCAAAATCATTGGGACTAGGATTTCATATTCAGTAGGAAGCTCTGTACAAAGGAACCATAGAGGAAAGAAACAAGAAAAAGAAAAACCCGAATACACAGTGCTTGACGAGATCTTGAAAAATCCCAAAGATTTTAGGAAAATAAAAATGTAACAATAGGGCCGAGAAAATTACCTCAGAACACACAAGTAGACCCTTAGTGATACTCTTTCTCTCCTTCATTGTATCATTTATTTTTGGCCGATTAGGTAGGAACGAGAGAAAGTTATGAAGAGGCAATGCTGGTAGAAAACTAAAAGCGAAGTGGGAACAAGGAGAATGAAGGAAATGGACTCCTTGTAGATTTTAATCGTGTACAATATTTACTACAAACATATTGCCCCGATCAAAGGAACATAAAGATACAATGGAAAATGCAAACAATACACAAAGATTTTCCCACAGAGCTCAAACCGAGAGAAATAACATATTCTATATTCATTCCTTGGTGATACATTGTTTGCAATACAATATGCATATAGAACCATCAATCAAAACCTAACCCAATGACCTGGATTATTCAACAGCCCTAATTCCTTAAGCCGAATAGAAAACCATGGAAGCAAAGAAACCATGTGCCGAAAAACCACCCTAAATGTGACCGTTTTCCAGAGACTTAATAATTTTTTAGGGTGGTTTCCCCCAAACATCCGTGGAGTTTTCCCCACCACTTTAAGGGGGCCCACAAGCCCTTCTCTAACCCCTATGCCGCAGGGACACAGCATACATACACTTCTTGTGCAAAGAATATAACACCATCACACTTAACCTCCTTACTAAATGTAGGACTTGAGACTTGGTTTAATTTTCTACAGGAATAAGAGCATTACTTGCAGGATAAATGGGTTTACATGTTGAAGGAAGAATATGGAAAAATAGAGTACAAGCCTAGACTTGTTGTAAAGGGATTGCACAAAAGAAAGGTAGAGTTTTGATGAAATATTTTCTCTTGTTGTTATGCTATGACTTCAATTGGAAGCTATTTTAAGTCTTGTGGAAGTAGAAAATTTTCATCTTGAAATTAGATGTAAAAACAGCGTTTCTCCATGGGGATTGGGGAATATATTTATATATGCACAACAACCAGTATGAAGTCAAAGGAAATGATTATTTGGTATGCAAGTTGAAAGCCTTGTATGTCCTAAAGAAAGCTCTAAGATAGTGGTATTTCAAGTTTGGCGAGGTTTATGATAGAACAATGTTATATTTGATGCCATTCTAATTGTGTGTTTATTTTAAAGGCTAGAAGTACAGAAGCTATATTATCTTGCTATTGTAATGAATTAGCATGCTTTTAGGGTCCCCAATATGAAGGATATAATTTTCTCAAGAAGAAGAAGTATGTAATTCATTTCGCGATGGAAAGGATTTGGGAGTTACCAAAGAAAATCCTTGAATGCAAAGAATAACAGAGACATGAAAAATTGCAAACTGACCATTGTCTCAGGGTGAGTATACATAGAAGGTGTTGGAGAGGTTTAGAATCACGAGAATAAAAATGACTAGTACACCTTTGGACAACCATTTCCAATTAACTAAGTAAATGTTTCCCAAGACATGGGAGGAGATGAGGTATGTCCAAGGTCCTTATTCATCAGGTTGGAAAATTGATGTATGCTATGGTTTGGAAGGCGGATATTTCACATGCTATAGTTTTCTCATGGTTTGACATGCTATTGTTTTCACATTAGTAGCTTGACGTATGCTATGGTTTCACATTGGGAGGAATTAAATTGGATTCTAAGGTATTTGAGGTACTAGTACTCATGCATTTTTTTTTGGAGTTTCAAACACAGTTCTACAGTATGATGATTCATATATGGCAGGTTATAAAGATAGGAGGAGGAGTACCACATGATATGTTTTCTTGTGGGTGGAATTCTTGATAAGTTGTATTCGAAATTGAAAAAAGGTTGTTGCACTTTCAATATGAACAATCCCGTATGTTGCTACTACAAGGGATAGTAAAGAGATGATTTGGTTACATAGGTTTATGGAGAATTGGGAAAGTAGGAGAATAGCAGATTGTACTATGACAATGAGAGTATCATTCATCTTACCGAGCCAGCACTTCATTCGAAGACTAAGAATCTACAACTTAGGTACCATTTCATACAGTATAGGAAGATGGACATTTGAAGTTGGAAAAAAGATACATATAGGCAGAATCCTATAGACATGTTAACAAAGAGAGTAAACAAGGAGAAAATGAGTTCCTTCTTAAAGTTTTGATTTGGTGCTGATGGGAGATGATGACACTTGGGGTCCCAGGAGTGGATCTCATAGTCTAGCGAGGTACAACAATAATTAGAGTTGTTGTGATCGTTCTCCAAGTGGGATATTTTTGTTTGTGGAGCTTGATTATCTTATTGATTTGGAGGTTTGTTTCAACCATGCTTGGACATCATATTTCTTAACCCGAGGGGGTGTGGGGTTGCCCCCCCAAATATCGTGTCATGGGATGGGACAGGACATTAGTCCGGTGGTAGAAGTTATGTTAGGGATTTTTTTCCTATAAAGAGCATATTTCCATATGAGGAAATTGTATTGTGGCTATGAATTATCGTGAATATTGTATTATGAGAGAGGAGGCAGGTAAGAGAAATAATAGGAAGTTACAATAGGTGTGCTATAGGTTTATCCTTCATTTTTTCTAGAATGGATAGGAAGGACACAGGAGATTTCTTTGGTGGGAATGTCAGCAGAGCATGGGTGAATTGTACATATATGTGTTTCTATTGTATTGTGTATCTTAAGTGATGTTGTTTTATTTCTACATTTTTTTTTATTTTGTGCTCCACGATCTTCTTTTTCTAACTCTTCCAATATGTAACAAGTCCATGGGACCTTACTTGTCCTTTTCATTTTCTCTTGAGATATATGTTTCCTTTTGGTGCTCTTCTTTCTAGGTACTCAATTCATGTCTTCATATTTAGTTGTTAGATGGTAGCCATGAAAAGACACGTAATCATAGCCATTATCTCTTGAAAAATTATGTTAACCATAGGGTTGTAAATTCCCAAATGTAAACATGCATTCAAAATAAGTTTGCAATCATAATGCAATACTTATATGTATGGATATCCTTTGCTTCACAAGCTACCATGGGAAAGAATTCAAATAACTGTCCTTTTTGAAACACTCTCATGGTTATATCCACCATGCTACACACATTTTCATGTTTCCTCTGCCCTACCACACTCACCCTATGGTATCAAACATCCCCTTCTCTACATTCCATGGGTGACCCATCATTTCCAAGGTTTTCACATTCAAGGAGAGTGCCAACTTACTATGATATATCAACTAGTATTTTGTAGCCAATAAATCATGGAAATCATAGGGTTACAATGTCATAATAGTGGCCTTCTCCCCAATATTTATATCTTCAATAACCATCATCTACATTGTGCAAGATGCAGGATATAAAAAGTTTTGAGAACATAAATAAAATGCTAGAAATGGAAGAATATGATAATATATCAACAATCTCTAGTACTTGCAATGATATAAGAACAATAGCCGAAATATCTTTGATTCATAAAAGCAATGTTCACAGGCCTCTTTGAGAAACCTCAAATGACAGCTCTGTTATAATAATCTCAAGCTAGGGTTTTCATACCCTCGTGAGCCCTTATTATACTAAATAATGTCCTATCAGAGAGAAGCCTTTAGGAAGATCCTTCTAGAAGCGCCAGCTTCTATTAGGTCTTCTTACATCCTATATTCTTTTTTATTGAAGGCCTTATTAATATTGACCTTTATTACATCGAGATATATTGATCTACCTATGTGGTTGGGGTTAGGAACCTAACATGTCCTCCCCATTAAGAACAACCTTGTCCTCAAGCCTTGAGATGTGGAAGCTGTAGAATGGTATTTGGTTCCCAAGTATCGCTAGATTAGTAGTATCTTTCCACTAGACTAGCACTTCCTTGATGGTTCTCGGACGTAGGTGACGCTCACGCTGGTCAAAAAAATGCTTGTGGTTGTAGCTATATGGATCCTTCTTCGGCTAATTAGGGAAGGTTGGTTTGAATTTGGCACCTAGTTCCAATCACCTTCTTTAAGCATGAAACATGAAAAATTGGATGTAGCTTTGATTGACCGGGCATAGCTAATTGATATCTGACTGTCCCACACACTTGAAGTATAGGACCATAGGGTGGGCAGCCGACAATGCTGCGGCCTTGGGGGAAACACCTTGTATGGATTCTGTTGGTAAATGCAGTCCCTTAAATTAGTTGAGGCGACCTTGATCACCTTGTTGCTTCATCACGATTTTGTACCATGACCAAGTTCTCTTTAAAAGTACGAAGGATGTCCTCTCGAAATGTAAGTGTTTAGTCAACCTCCTAGACCTTGAGGTACCGTAGTATAGAGAGAATTGAGCGTGGCTTACTGATACATACCACTTCAAAAGGAGTCATGCAGAGGAAGTAGGCTGTATGGTGAAGATGTTACCACCATTCTGCTAGGGGTAGCCATTGAGCCCGATGTTTCAGGAGGAAAAACACCTCAGAGATATGTTCAAACATTTGTTGACAACTTAGTTTGACCATCAGTCTGGGGTGATTGTCTTTGGATGTAATTAAGTGCCTGGAGCTTCATGATTCTTGCCACAAAGTGCTTGTGAAAGTTGGGTCCCGACCAGAAACAATAGAGTTTGGAATTCCATGAAGCTTGAAGACACGATCCATGAAAGCGTTGAGCCACCGTTTGATCACGGTAAATGGGTGTTGAAGAGCACATAAATGAGAATACTTGGAAAGATCATCAACTACCACCATGATGGCCCGATTTATTCCCCGATTTGGTTAGGCCTGTAATAAAGTCCATAGGATATCCTTCCAAATAGCAGGTGGAATCGAGGGAAGCGGTTGTAGTGTACTTGGAAGATTTGACTATTTCTCCCGATGGTAGGCGGACATTCATAATTTAGTGACAAAATTATGGATGTCTGTTTCATACCATCCAAGAAAAAAAAAAAAAAAAAAAAATGTTTGACTCATCAAATATGTTTTGGTGAAGACCACGGAGTGCTTATTTGTGGAGTTGTAGCAAATATTAAATACCATGGATTTAAGCTTTGATTGTTTAGTTAAATGCAAACGACCTTTGTATCAAAGCTCATCTTAGAGCCAAAATTACAGGGGGCAGAGCCTTGATGCGCAATTGTTATTTGGATCGAGATGGCTTTTGGGATCTTGAAACCATTCACGGTGCGGCTTGGAGTCAATCGAGAATTTGCAATGAAGGAAAGAGAAAAGGGATCCTTCTTCTTCATATTTTGGGGCAGTGCATCCACGCCCTCATTGTCTTTTCCCTTCTTGTAAATGATCTCATAATCGCAACCAAAGAGCTTAGTCACCCATTTTGACTCCACAGAAGGAAATGGTTCTTGAAGTACTTGAGGCTTTGATGGGTGGTCTTAATTTTGAAGCGTTGCCACAAGAGATAACGACGCCACAACTCAACGACATGCGAGAATAGTCAACATTTCGCCTTTTCATAAATAGGTTTCAGTTCTTCGAGGCCGGTTGTTTTCTTTGGTGAAGGCCAAAGGTTGACCCCTTGCATAAGGAGACAATGTAGTTCCTTTCCCTGATTCATCACATTCCAACACAAAGGGTCTTTGTGAAGTCGGGAAGGCGAGAACCAGTGGTGCACACATGGCGTCTTCAAGGTTTGAAAAGCTTGACGTTAGGGATCCAAGTGAAAGAGTTATTTTGAGGAGAGCGGTGAGAGGTCTTTTCCGATCTTTCCATAGTTCTTAACAAACTTGCGATAATACCCTATTAAGCCCCGAGAGAAATCCACACAAGCTTTTGAGAGTCTTTGGGTGTGACCAATCTTGCATAGCTTCAATCTTTTGGATGCACCGGCGCCATCGCACTGGCGGATGACAAGTATTCTGCCGAGGCACCAAAATCCCACGGCTGAAGCATTTTCGGGAAAAGTTGGTGTTGGGAGAGGAGATGGAACTTGATCCACATGAGTAAGATGGTCGTCGAGGTTTTGTATATGAGGATATCATCAAGAAAACTAAGACAAAATGATGAAATGGGCGAAAGACATGAATTCATGAAGGCTTTGGAAGGTGGAGAGGGCATTCCGCAAGCCAAAGGGCATGACCAAAATCATAGTGGCCCTCTCATGAGTGTGAAGGCCATCTTAGGAATGTCAACCTCTTTCATATGTGTTGATATTAGACGGAAGATCAAGTTTAGTAAAGAAATTGAGCATAATTCATCTAGGAGGTCATCAATGTCGAGAATGGGAAATTTGTCTTTAATGATTAGTTTTTTGAGACGCGGAAGTCAGGACACTTTCTCTAAGAACCTTCTTTCTTTGGGACCATGACTATAGGAGAAAAGTAAGGGCTCATACTAGGATGATTGGATAGCGCTGCATTAAGGTTCTTTGGACCATTTTCTCAATTTCATTTTAATGAAGGGTGGAAATATGGATGGATATTGGGAGGAAGGCTTCGGGTACAAGAGGGAATGGAATGATCATGAACAGCAGGGGAAGGAGGGAGTCCTTAGGGAGTTGAAAGCTGTTGATGTTTAGAAAGGAGATCTTGGAAGTCCCTGCGGCACGAGGTGCCTCTATTGCTTAGAATGGCATGGAGTTGGGCAATGCCACGAGAATGACCTTTACGAGCACGACTTTCCATCACGATGGGAACTAATGACCTCGGTGAACCAAAAATGATGCTTTGGAATTTATATTGGTGGCCTTCTTGGTTGAGTTGCATGGTTAATGCCTTAAAAATCCATGAGAATGGGACCCAAAGTTCTTACTTGATGCAACCAACACAATGTCACAGCCACCCATGTCGATAGAAAACATATGGATTTTAGGTGGGTATTCATTGATTTGGAGATGCACATTTTACCGCGCCCTCCGGTTCATGGAACCACCATTGACAATCATGATTTGGAAATTGTTGACAACATGGATGCTTAGCAATGAGTTTCTTGGG
Source organism: Picea sitchensis (assembly GCA_010110895.2). Lineage (NCBI taxonomy): Eukaryota > Viridiplantae > Streptophyta > Pinopsida > Pinales > Pinaceae > Picea > Picea sitchensis. The sequence continues at coordinate 15,449 of SNQJ01S0140740.1, forward strand.
CAATACAGTGAATAGAATTAGGTTCTTCCACTATCAACCAGAATGATGAACTTCTGATGTGATGTAACCGATTAACTTGAGGGTTTGGGAAGCGGAAAATCGATTGAGCATTGAGGGAAATGGCCGGGTCTACTTCGGGAGATTGAGGAGGTTATGTTAGTGTTTTCAGGTGACTCAGACACAGGGAGTTTCAACATCCTCTTGAAATATCCTCGGAGATGGCCATAAAAAATATTTTTATCTTTACACTTGTATGCGGGAAATAGTTGTCATGACAATTATAACAAAGGCCTTTAGGTTGGCGTTCAACCATTTTGATACAGTCGATTTTGGATTTTTTTTAGTGAAGCAGATGGAGTAGTGGGATTTACTTGTTTTGTGCGAGGGATAAAGGAGGTTTTCGGTTTTGAGATGATACACCATGTTGTGCTTCTTTATATCTTGACCTCCTCCGCGCAAGTCAGAATTAATTACATGAGGACATGAGCCCCCAAATCTCCTCCTTGACTGTGATAAAACATTCTCGAAGAAAGCATCAGTCATGCCCTCTGTTTGAAAAGTCAGGCACTCAAATGTATCTATGAAGTATTCTACTATTCCGAATTGTTTCAACTTTTCAAATAGCCCAAATGGTTGGTGGCAATGTACAAAAACTTCCCATCAAGGGTATAAAGCTCAGTCACAAATTCGATCCAAGCAATATACCCTTGAAAAAAAGTTTTTCTCCATTGCCAAGGTTCTTGATCTAGATGGAGAACTACCATGCGGAGTTTGGCCAAATTAGTCTATAATGCGGTATATAAAGAGAAATAATGTTCCATTTAGGTTACCCAATCGGTGGGGTCCGAACCATCAAATTTGGTCACATCCACCCATGGAAGGCATATGTCCGTTGAAAGTGATGGGACTAAAAGGTATGGGAATGAGAGGAATTTTCACCTTCCGGTCTTTGGAGGTGCTTGGAAAATGGTCTGTAGGGATCTTTAGTTTTGGTGCAAAGTGATGCAAAGACATATTCAAGGTGGGTGGTTAGCTCTGTTGACTTCCTCCATTGAAATTTGCATGGTTGTATTTATGGTAGCATTGATGGATGATGAATTGATGGAGCAGCAGTATGGCGGTTATTTCATATTTTTGGTTTGGAAACCCGAGATTACATAGTGTTGAAGCGAGCTTCCGGGTATTGGCTATAGGTATGGAGCCATGAGGATGAATTGAATTGTGAAGAAGTGAGGAAAATTTGCCTAAAAATGATATGGATGAATGTGATAAAGTGAGAGATGAATCCAATGGAATGGAGTCTCAAATAATGGTGAAATTTTTTTTTTTTTTTTTTTTTTTTGGTTTTTTTTTTTCGTTTGAAGATTTCTGCGGTGATGAAATCCCCAAAGCTTAACCAGTAAGAAAAGTGTGTATTTACTTAGCAGCAGAACATAGTTGCATGATAATGGAATCACAGTGCATTTTAATTTTTTTTATGTTTACGTCCCCTAGGGTTAGGTATTCAAGGGTTCTATAGACAAAAGGGCTTGCCATTATATAGATGTTTGATATATGTGCGGGGTCAACAATAGTACTTGACCAATATCTCAGGCACTAACTAGGAGGATAAGGCAGTACCTTATCCGTATACCCAACTACCCGGTACTAAAGGCTATCTTCCTAATTGTTGTTCTCGGTGACACTATAATTAGTCCGGTAGATGGGTTTATCGAAACCCGGAAATCTAGGTCCGATCGTTACGGTGATGTGTGCTACTAGCGGGGGTTACAAGGGTGGCCATGAGATGTGCGGCAAGTACCACTTGTATTTCTGCGTGTATGAATCCTCAACTATGGGTTCATGCATGTAATGACAGATATCTGTGGCTTAAAGGCGCCGGGCTACCACGAAAAAAAATTCCCTGAATTTTGCCGAGGAAAGTGCTCTATTACCACTTGCAAGATACCAGAACAATAAATATCGCGACGATAAAATGCTAGAAATGGCGGGATATGATGATATATCCAACATAATATCCATAATAACACATAAATATTATAAGAACAACAACATAAATAGCACTTTGACTTAGAAAGCAATGTTCACATGCCTCTTAAAGGGGGCAACCTCCAATGGCTTTGTTACAATAATCTCGAAGCTAGGGTTTCATACCCTCGACCCTTATTTATACCATATGTAATGTCAAGAGAAGCATATAGAGGAATATCCTTCTAGGCGGAAGCTTCTATTAGGTCTTCTTACATCACCTTATTCTATTTTTATTGAAAGGCCTTATTAATATTGACCGCATTTACATCGAATATATTGATCTATGGTAATGGGTTAGGACCCTAACACATTGTGTAATATATATTAAGTTACCATGAGACATCATCATAATAATTGCATTATAGATTTCAATTCTATTTCATAGAGAGATCCAATTGCCAAGTATGAGATTCCCTCTCACAATGTTTAGCTCTTTTTGAATAGGTATCAATCTTTATTATTGGACTACACTCATTACCATCAAGACCATTCTACTTTCAATTTATGGGAATTTTCAGCAACTGAACAAAATATGAGTATCCATGCACGTTATCCTTTTATTGCAACATTTACAAAAACCCATGATACGATCTCAAGATTACTAACATACATAATAATTCAATCAACAGGTTTGTTAAATCTAACAAATTTAATGACTAACATTCTTTATATATTCATTATTTATCACACCAAGCCTTTCATAATGCAATCGAAATGTTACTCAATAATCCAGTGTAATACTCATGGTCACACTTACGCGTACATTCATTGATGCAAATACCATATATATATATATATATTCCACTATGGTGAGTTGAAAGGTCTAGCCAATGCCTCAACAAATCATCCAATCTTACCTATTACTAGTTTGACCATTTTGATACCTTCCTTTCAACCTAAACACAACACCAAGAATACCATAATCAACCAGGTGCTCTTGGTGTTGACAAAGGAGTTCTGATGAAATTTTTATTATATGTGGGAATAAGAGTGGATACTTATGTAAAGTGATATATCTTTGCATATCCAACAAAATTTGTGGCCTTACATGTGGATGAATCTATTAGCATCCATTTCTATAACATGAGTATATCTCCTAACTACCTTGGTTATGAAATAATAACCAATATAACATGAAACATGCCATTAAATTTGAGTTCAAAATTAATTATCATTTTATACTCAAGGCCCTCTACCTTTACCATATCTAGTGGAGTGACATGCTCATGATTCACATCAATTCAAATACTGAATTTTGATTGAGGAAACTCTTACCTCTATTCCCCTTCATCATTTATGCATCATAAACCTACTAAGGTCATACCTACATGGCTACCATATTTTTACTTGATGTTACCTGATCCACTGGTATCTCGTAGAGGCTCACAAGATCCCTTCACCAACCCCTTGATCAACATTTACAATCCCCATTTGTCTTCTGTGTGGATGGAGGTCATGCAGTGGCATCATCTAACTGGCCATACTATAAACCTTTTTCCTAGACATATAATCCATCATTAGTCACTTTTGACTTATAGCAACATCCAGTATTATATATATATAAACATACTCTATTATACAACCGTTATATGTAATTAAATGTTTCCATATGCACTGAAATGCACATCTATATGCACCAATAATTCACTCTCAACATGCCTACTAATGCATATAGAATTTAACTTTACTATATGGATTCTACATCAATTATCAATATTCACTCTAGCACATATTTGTTCTATCTTCGTACACTATATGTGGTTGTCCTTAAGTCCATCCAGATTATTGTATCCTTGCACACTCTCACTTTCCTTGTCTATGCACTATTTCTCCCTTATATGAAGACTTTCTAGCTAATTCAAACTTGGTCATCTTGCAATCCCATTCAATATATCATGTTGATTGCATCCCCATTAGTATCTACCTTTATTTAGGAAATCATGTCCCAACTTTGTTTTTCCTAAACCTTCTAGGATGTTGTAACACTGCACTTTATGCCATTCTATCTTCTTTTCAAACATTGTCCAACATTGAGATACTTTCATTCTTGTATTCCTACTTAATATTTCCATTTTAGAATCACTGCACATTTGATGTTACACCCTTGGCACCCTTTAGGGTGGATGAAACTTAAATATTCGATCCCCTAAATTAATTACACTTGTGCCCAAATTCCACTATGAACTCTGATAACAAATTGGTTTTCTTGGCCCAGATACTTAAGTCATAGTTTCCAATTCAATGCTATCAACTCTTCTAAGTCTTCATATATTAGTCCCTAGAGATGGTTTTCCATCCCTATGAATCATCCATTACCTCAATAGATCCCTATTCCTTTTGCAATAGGATTTGGAACCATCATTACATTTCTACCTTCAAGGTTAATGAGACTTACCTTACCTTCCCATTCCTATTAATTTCATTCTTCACTTGTTGTCTTCATATTTTATGTTATAATCCTTGTTTATTTTTGTTTTAAAGTCATTCAAACTTTGCAACAGCTAAGTATTAATTCAAATTCAAATAGACCCACAAAATCTTCATTTATGACATCCGATCACTCTCTTCTGAAGTGTTCCTTTTCTTATCAACAATAACCAATTATTAAAACTCAACCTGTTATCACATGAAGTTGTCCAGGGTCACGGGTGACAACCATGAACGCAGGAAAGTGAGAAAGTGCAGTTTGCAACCACATAGATCCCTTGTGAATTTTGATTTAGTGCCATATTTAAACACGGTTGGAAGGATTCCATAGTTGGCGGATGAAAGTTTTGGCGGGGTGCTAAAATGGTGTCAGTGGCCTTGGTCGAAACGATTGGATCTAATTTCACCAATTTTGATTACCACAATATGCAAAGCGTTAAAATCAAAGCGGTCAAAATCCAAACCCTTGATATTGCAAAGATGCTACATGGGGCGGGAGCTAGTGCATTTCGGACTTTTATGATAGTGTGGGTCAACCTCTTTCAATAGCCCCACCCAAAATCACATGCATCGTATAATTCCATATCAACCAACAACCGCGGTATTGTGGTCAAGCGCTGAGTCATCCAAACCATCTGATCCGAGGATTCAATTGATAACAAGGGCGGTATTTTGAAACCTCGACAATCCATAAATAGAAAGCATGGAAAGCTATGGCCGAGGAGACAAAAAACTACCAGCCCGAGGGTACCGGTATGGATGGTTTGTTCTTGCGGGACCTATCTTGATGAGATTACGCATCGGAGGAAACACACACAATTTGATAGAAGGAGGCACAGACGAAAAGCCTCGGACATGTTGTCCAACTCACGCTCCTAGCAATTGTCCACTGTTTCAAGTATAAATAGATCAGTTCAAGATTTTGTTATGGTTATCGAATGGTTGAAGCTGAGCTCTATTTTGTAATATTTTGATACCAAAACTATTCTTTGGTTATGTATGATACCTGAGACTTTCTCATTAATAGAATTAAACTTATTTCATTATCGCATTCTTGTTGTGTTGGCTCTTGGTGGTGCATGGATGATCCAGACGAAGTGTTGTGGTTGTATTATATGTATGTTTGATTATAATATTGTTGTGACTTGTTGATGTCTGTTTTGTTGTCTTGTTTCCTCCTATGATGAAATGCTCTTGCATGGATGATCCGGTGAGTTATTGTAGTTGTTATAATGGAGTTTGATTATAATTTTGTTGTGATATATTTCAATATATTTAACTTGAGTTCAAGGGAGATTATGCTATTACTTTTGAGTTTTTTTCTTCACCAAGCTGATTGAAGGCTGGAAGTTCATGGAAGACTTGTCACGCCTCACTAAGCCTTCCTTCTTCTACCTTTAACCTTAAACCATTGATTTAATTTAATGAGGACGTCATTTCCATATTCATTTCTTGTCTATGGATTTCTATGTTTAAACATTCTTGTACCGAGTTTTATCCATTTGACCTCGTCTCATAAACCTACCTCCACCAACATTTTCAGTGGGTACTAGGCTTATCCTCTTGCAATATGAGGGTGAATCTTAGTGCTAAAATTCTTGAGGTGCCATTTCTGAGGAACAAATTGAAGGCGTTTCCTAAGTTGAGCGATAAATAAATTTGATTAGAGGTTGCATTGAAATCAATACCTTGAAGGTGCAACTTCACTTGGCGACTCCACAATTTTAGTTGTGGATCCCAAAGGTAGACACAAGAGGTCTACTATAGAGATTCCTATTGAAACACCTAAAGCTAACCCATAGAACATTATCAAGAAAGGAAAGACCTCTCAAGAAGGACTTTCATTTGTTGTACCAGGTGATTCTGGTAGTTTACATGATTCTTGTTTTAAAACTCTAGTAGCTTTATCTAATTCTCCTTTTATACCATTTCTTTGAGTTTCTAGAAGTTTATATTTTTGAAATATTTCCTAATGGACTCCCCATGCATTCTTCGACTTAGAAGGATAAATTTTTGGAAACCCTATTTCCCTGATGTGTAAAAGTGTAGTTTAGACCGGGATCTTAGAATATTTTTCCCACTTTGGTTTCCTCTCCTCCTCCTATCAAAGTTTATCTAAGTAAAGAGGGGAAATATTCTCTTCCTTTGAACCCTATACCACTCTCCTCCAACACTCAACCATTTACCCTTTCCCCTAGAAAAATAGATGTAGTCATACCTGTCCAAACTCCATATCCCCCCTTGTTCTCCTACAATTCACATCCAAATGGAAGGTGTTAATCTTCCTAGAAACAAGATGGATTCCATAGTAGCTGCTAGATATGCTCCTCTTGTTTTACCTCTGTCTATGAATGATATCCCAGTTAGAGACTACCTTAATTACATTCCCAAGTTCAAAAGGGAGGAAGACATAATTGCTGAAGAACACCTTTCTCCCAACTTTTTTATAGCTATCACGAGGATAATCATAACATAAGAAAATGAAGATGTGAATGAGAGTTACACAACTACGAGCCTTGATAGGTGAGGCTAGGAAATGGTTTAGAGACACTCTGGATGCATTGATGGGATTGAGCTTTTGGATGATTCATTCTTGAGGCATTATGGGGACAAAAAATATTTTATTTATTATGTTACAAAATTTAGGTCCTTAAGATGGAAGGAGAGTCAGTTTATGACTTCTCAAAAAGATTTAACAAATGTACAATAATTGAAATAAAACACATAAACCTCATCAAGATTACTTATGCCAATGCTTTTGACCCTGATTTTTGCCTCCTATTGAGAGAAAGAGGAAGGCTACCTATTTAGCTCATATACAGAAGATGCAACCCTTGAAATAGAGTCTAATATATTGGTAGCTAGAAATAGAGTAAATAGTGATAGAGAGGCAGTGAGAGATGAGAGCTTCAATACTCACAGGATTCCCTGCAGCCCACCTCAAGTGGTGGAATTGAGAAAGCAGATAAAATCACTTTCTCATGATGGTGAAATCCGAAGGGAAGGGAAAGTTACTTGGAACCCCAAAATCTTTGATAATGGGGGAATTGTTTAGAGACCCAATAATGCCCTAAGATCATCAAGGAGATCAAAGAAGTAGGGATATGGATGATAAAAATCCCAAGCCCCTCTCCAAATAACCTAGTCAGCGATGAAAGGGAGGAGGAAGAAGATGATGACCTTGAAATCCATTGTCTTGTGACACCTCTTCATATCCTCATTTAACCTAATCTTCATATGAAGTGTCTCTCATGGATAGCCAACTAAATGAGATGATAAAATGGGAAAGGACCAGTGATCCTAATCCCAGGGATTGGATATGGAGTGGCCACCCACCTTGCCAAATGGTTCAAGCAGTTTTAAGCCATTTGGCATTTACTATTTTTAGCAAGTTTAACTTACGGGGCCATTTGGTGGTCCAAATGGGATTTTTCTAGATTGAGGGTTCTCAATGATGTCAGAAATCATTGACCCCCAAAATCTCCCCTCATTCAATACCTTTCCTTGAGCTATCACACACACTAAAAGCGGAGATGGTATACAGAAGTTCGACCCCCAAAGAAGTTGATGTACTCACTTACCCAAGCAGGGCCCACATGACTTTTGAAACTTCATCTCTAGGGTTGGGATTTTGGATGTATAGGAATTTTGGAATTCCTATTTATTGTAAAGAGGCCTTTAGAGCCTCATTTTAATCATCTTCTTGAGATGTGAGTGGCTGTCACATCTCTTCGGGAGATTAAGTACGCCTGCCATTCTATCGAGTCTTTCACTCTGTATTTTCACAGGTATCTATACATTTATTTCATTAATAGAAATAGAGTATTACTATGTTTATATACGTGATTTTATGGTTGCATATCTGATACATTTCTGTATATTATTGAATATCTTCAATATCACTGTGTGCATTTCTTTATTATATCTCCACTCTCATTTAGATTGCGAAAATAATCCGGATCGATTAATTGTCGAGGCATTTGCTCTTGATCGTTTTAGTGCATGTCCCACTGGCGAGGTCGAGTATACAAAGTGGAGTCTTGAGCTTGTCTCTCTTGAAGAAAATCTCTCTTGCACACCAAGAAACCCTCAATGCGTGGAAGAAATAAAAATAGCGGAGGCAGTGATCCTATCAATCTGTTGCTTGAAAGCTCTCAAGCCTTGAGAGGGAAGAAAATGATGGAGAAATTTTCCCACATCCTTCAATGCCTAGAAATAGCATCGAGACACATCTTCATCAAAGCCACTTTGGAGGCACCTCTGCTTTGAGGTACAAGTTAACTTTGTCTTCCTATATATTTGAAGGACAAATAGATCTGAAGTCCTAGAAAAATGGTTGCTTTGCACAGAAGGTTATTTCTCTATTCACAATATTTTCGACAAAGAAAAGATCCTGCACTCCTTAAATCTCTCCCTCATGTCAAACATTGGTGGGAAACTTACTAGGAGCAAAGAAGTTCCACAGGAGAGTCTGGAATATATGGGGCGATCCCACTTGCGATTTTTGATCACAGTGAAAGGAATGTATATCTCCACTCTCATTTCGTGCCGAAAATAATCCGGATCAGTGGTATCAGAGCAGGCTGCTCTTGATCGTTTTTTAGTGCATGTCCCTGACGAGGTCCGAGTATACAAAGTTGGGTCTTGAGCTTGTCTCTCTTGAAGAAAATCTCTCTTGCACACCCAAGAAACCCTCAATGGCGGAAGAAAATAAAAATGACGGAGCAGGCGATCCTATCAATCTGTTGCTTGAGAAAGCTCTCACGCGACAGAGGGAAGAAATGATGGAGAATTTTTCCCACATCCTTCAATGCCTGCCGATAGCATCAGACACATCTTCATCAAGCGGCCACTTTGGAGGCACCTCACCTTTCAAGGTACAAGTTAACTTTGATATTCCTATATTTGAAGGACAAATAGATGCAGAAGTCCTAGAAAAATGGTTAACTTTGCTAGAAGGTTATTTCTCTATTCACAATATTTTCGACAAAGAAAAGATCACCTTTGCACTCCTTAAATCTCTCCCTCATGTCAAACATTGGTGGGAAACTTACTAGGAGCAAAGTTCCACAGAGGAGTCTGGAATATA
>SNQJ01S0140741.1:59086-69189 GCA_010110895.2 Picea sitchensis
GAAAAAAATGAGTGTTTTGTATTTTTTTGAGGTCTTGCGACATTTTCTGCCGATGTCGCCGAGAAGTTACATTTCGGACCCTCGCCGACACTTTCCATGACACGACATATACAACATTTCATCAAGTATGGCATGATAGAAGTTGATTTTTTCAGTCAGGTTGAAAGATTCTAGGATGGAGTCAAGTCCTTGAACATCTTAAGATAATGGAAGAAGAAATCATGAAGTAGATATCAAGCTAATAGGAATGCATGACAACACTCCAGGAGGGACAACAAGAATAGAAGAGGATTGTTGATGCATTCCAAAGGTGTTGAAGGTATTTCCACAATAGCATGGAGATATCAAGTTGAGAATAACTCAAAAGTGAAATGAATTTCTAAAGAGAAATCAATAAGGAACCATGAAGAAGAAAACGGTTCAACGCATAATTGCAAATGCAAAAAGAGATGGTGCCTGACAAGAATCCATCTTAAGTGGCATAGAGCCATGAGTGACATTCTCAGAGGTTGGAAGTCTCACTTGAAATTATGATGATAAATTAAAAGCAAAAATAATTACTTCCAGTTAATTCTATGCAGCTAGCAAAGGAGGCATATGTGCATCCTTACAGTATGCTAAAGATTGGCTATGGAAGTCAAGTTTGAGGCTAGTTGGCAAAGAGAAGAGAAGGGTACAAGAAACTTCAAGTACTAAAGTATTCAGACAGGAAAGGGATGAAGTAGTTTAGTCCGAAAAATAAATGGATATTGAAGAACCAAAGTCTATAAGACAACATGATTGGAATTATAATTCATCCAAGAATGAGTTGGGATAGATGGATCCAAGAAATAACTAAAAGCTGAAGGTTAATATCAACTTAGTATTTGGCTAGAAATGCAAAGGAAGGCAAGAGTGATTTGGCTAGAAAGTGTCCAGGTCATAAATAAGCATGTGCAATGATTACAGTGAGAGCATAGGAAGATTCAAGAATCCGGGAAGAATTGAAGACTTATGGGATCAACAAGGAAAAGTGTTATAGGGAGATAGAAGTTGCTGCAATTTCTATCGAAGCAAGTATGTTATGGCTTGTTGGGACAGCCATAAAGACAAAATGTTTTCACATTTGCAAGTGTTGTTGATGATGTTGTTGCATATGGAAGGAAGCAACAGAAAAATGGAATGTTTATTATAAGACTAATAAAGAGGCATGATAACTTCTATTGCCATCAGCTAATCAGGTAGCATCAAATTCGTTTAATGGAAGCTATGCATGTAAGTATTTATCTTTTGAAATTATGTTGCATAATGGCCAAAGGGAAATTCAGGTAAGAATTTCCCCATAATGAATTCTTATAACACACAGTATGGTATTGTTTAAGTGCATTAACATGAATAAGATACCACTAGGTGTGGTAAAGGCTAGAGGCATGTTATAGTTATCAAAGCTTCTTAGATTTTGAATGCACACACTGACATAGTAGCATGTCATGTTAATTTGGTTACGAGGTAATAACCAAAGAATTAAAAGATAATAACTTATTATAGGAATGGATGCCAGTAATGCTAGTCATGTATGAGACTATGACATGGTTGGATATGGAAAAGTATGAATACGGAAAGGTTATATACCACACAAATACCAAAAGCTTCCTACCTTTAAATAATGCTTTTTGGACTGCAACTTTTTTACTAAAACTAATGAACACCACAAAATTATATTCTTGGTGTAGTGTTTGGGTCGAAAAGGAAGGCATCCAAATAATTGAGAAGACAATAGGAAGTGTGTGGGGAATGTGTTAAGGAATTGACCATATTTCCAATTTATGGATGGTGAAATACATGACTTAGATAAATATCATTCTGAAAATCAATGCAAAGGTGCATTGAGAGTTGCACTCATGCCTAGTAAGTGGTAGAGTTGCAATCATACATGATAGAATTGTATACTTAAATGCATTTGTTGAATGTGTTTTGTGAGTGCATATATATATATATATATTATTGCATGGAAATAATTATACTAATGACTGAAATGTTGCTAACTCATGGAGTTGAGAACATTTTAGGAGCTGTTAGACATTGCAACAGGAAAGTTGCAAGTCAAGTAGTCACATGAGCATTGACTACAGGAAAATTTATGTTTAGAAAAAGAAGTAATGAACTTACTGATATTAATTATGAACAGGCGTATGCATAGAATGATAATTCATTCTATCTAATAAATTGTTTTGTAGTTTTGATTGAATTGTTAGTTATAGACAATTCTAAGAACACTTCATAAGGTTTTTGTACATATTGCAATGAGAGTATGATGTACAGGAAATACTGATAATTTATTGGTTGAATGCAAGATAGAAGCATTGTAGGAAAAATGGTATTCAACATGGTGCTTGCTGAAAGACAGAAGGAAGACTGCATCATATCATTGCAACAACAATGAAAAATTATGAAACAAAATTTCATATTTTAGGGAAAAGTTGAATTATTTATGAAATAAGTTTGAGTTCTAAATGAATTCTTTTATGTTCTCTCATGATAATTGCATGTGTGTGATGGAGATGATATAATATTGATTAAAGTTGGAATGCTGAGAAAGAACAACTATTGTTGAGGACACTAAAGCCCTATAATTGTAGAACCTTGGTGGGGTTCTGGTAATGGGTTAGAGCTCTCATTGTGTATGAAAGCCTTGGCAAGATGGATCATTGAAGGAGTGTGTAGCAGTGAAGGGATGCTTGAGCCTGGAAGGGTGAGTGCAACAAGGAGGAGGAAACTCAAGAATGTTTATGGCGTGGTAGCTTCCATAAGGAGGGCGTGTCAAATGGAACAATGAGCTGAATTATTTCTGGAAGCAGCTCTATGGAATAGAGAAATTGACTTCCAGCTACAGTATGAATACCAGAATTGGTGTTGGAAAGTAGAGCAACATATGTATAACAAGCTTCCAATAGCTAAAGCTTGGAGATTTTTGAAGAATTTGAATTGTACATGTATAAACAAGTTTCACTGAGGACAGTGCAACAATAAGGGGAGGGGATTGTAATATCCCAAGACCGAGCCCTGGTTGACCGATGTAATGATCCCAAGCCATTATGCCAGGATCATCACAGTTTTGGTGTCTTTTTAAACTTTTTCTAGTTGTGGTATTTCGTCAAACACTTGGATGATCTACTTGTTTACATGTGTTACTTGCAGAATGGCCTCTTGATTTCGGCCTTAGGGTTTATTGATGTGTTATATATGTGTTGCAGCAATAAACCAGAAGATATAACCATGGAACATACCTCAACCATACACAATATGATAGACAAGCCAAAACGTCTCAAAACTGCTTTTATTCATGAAATAGAGAAACCTACTACAATGAAGATGCCGATATGGAATGCTCAACAGATGGCCAAGAAGATAGACAATAGAGCTACTACAAAATTCTCAAATAGAAGACTACAATAAGCCTCCAAAGGCTGGATATATAATGAAGAGTGAATACAAGTAGATCTGGGTCGTAAGGATGTTAAACCCCCTAGCAGGAAGGTGCCACGCCCTGCTGGATAACTGAAGCTCCTCAACAATTCGACCATGTTGCCAAAAGTGTCCAATCACCCCAAGAAATATGCTAACTGATAGATCGGGCAAATGTAAGGACAACCCAGGTGCCCAAATTTCCAAAGTCACTCTCAAACCCTGTGGATCTGAACTCCTCCGCTGAATGAGGCGCCCCCCTGGATGCTTGAAACCCTAGATAATTCGGCCTGGGTGAATGAGACCTCCAAACCTCCTGAAACTCTCCAAAATGATAGATCGAAGAATCAAAAACCCCTGGAAGAAGTTTCAAGGTCAAATATGAGGTATAGCCTCCTAGATATGCAAATCATTGAATCACCAAATCATCCTCTCTCTCTCAAAGCTATCCCAACCTGTAGATGATGATCTAGCCATGGTAACTCCTCAAGAATGGACTAGGTCTGATGTCCAAGGCCCTGCAATGAATACCTAGGTGATAGAATCTCCAAAATCCCTTCCAATCACCTGCAATGAATCTCTCTCCAAGAATGGTGCGCCCCCCCCTTGCTGGAAACCCCCAACTGTTGCGCCCTCTCTCTATCTGCACAAGTAACTAATGTGGAATCCTCCTGCAACTGAGTAGATCTGGAACTAGAATGGTGTGGGAGAGTATTGCATCTCCGAGACCAAGCTTGGGACAAGCTAGGTGGAATCTTTCACCACCGAATCGTCCTCTAGGATTTGTTAAGTCAAAACCCTAAAACCCCCCAATGTTGGGCTCACTAGCTAAAAGCCAGATATCAAAATATGATCATACATGAACACATGAGTAGAGGCCCTTGCCTTTCCTTTATACTTTTTTGCTCTCCTTGTCCCTCCAAAGTGACTTTTATTTTATTAATATTTAATTAATTAATTAAATCACTTTAATTAATTAATTAACCTTTTTACCTCTGAAAAACACCTTATCTCTCCTTGTGGCTTCCCTGGCCACTGAAAGTCACTTCTAGCCATCCCATCCTGTAGTGTTTTGCCTCCCGATTCCAATGAGCTATTACACTGAGAGGTTCCTCCAAGTAATGTGCCCAAAATGACCTCTTCAGTGAATTTAATTAACTTATAGCTCAAAATAGTCAAAATCATGGAAATCGTCGTATTAGAACAGAACCAAAGCCAACCTGTGCGGAATGGCTCATAATGATGGAATATGATGAGCAATTCAAGCTGGACCCCACAATGCCTCTCAATAATCCCTGTACTCGCTATAACATCCATCTGGCTACTCTGGTCATCATAAACCTCTGCACTGTGATGATGTCCCAAAGTGGGGAGATTACAGTCCTTCCTGCTAGAAAATTGTTTGTCCTTAAGCAATAACCAAATCCCCTCAAGTATAATACTAGGATCCCATTTCCACCTGTGGGATACGCAGTGGAACCCATCCAAGGATGAACAATCATACACTCTGCCCCCTGGGTCCCATAACCAGTCATGAACTACTAGCCCCTTCCAAGCATAACCCTGAAATATACCAACTCCGGGAGTCTCCTGCATATGACACATGGCCTCATCTCGGAATGAGTCCATCCTCCAAATCTCTATCGAGATCCATACAGCCTCCATTAACTGCACATGCTGATACCAGAATGAGGTGTCGCAAGAACTCCGTGAGACACCCACAGGCGATGCGCTCCTCTCAACAACGAAGCTCAATGGGAAGTCAGAACAACTTCCCCCTACCAAGGTCCACTTGCCCCTATCAGGTAGTGAAATTCTTAACCCTGCAATCCCTAGGTCACATGCTAACCTCTGTCGAAGATCACCTTGTTGGCCCTGCACTACTCTGACCATGACTGTCTACCCCCTGCATACATCCTGAATCCTCCTCTCTTGGGTCCTACAGCTGAAATACCTATGACCATTGGACCTGTTGTCCAGAAACTGTATCAGTAAATACACCTTTGTAGAAGAAGTACCTGTCCAAACATCTCCATCCCCTATCATGATGATCAAGAGGGATAAAACGTCTCACCCCATAGGACAAGTACCTGCAGGCCCACTCCAAACCAACCCAAGGTGGAGTGTGTGGCTCTCTGGCGTAACCTGGGTCGTCAGGTAGTGAAACATACTGCTAATAAAGTGAACTCCCAGATCCCATGGCAAACTTGGAAGTTTATCACTTCGAGTCTCCGCTAGCTGCTCCTGTGTCAGACTGATCACTGTCGGAAGCCCTCTGTTCTCATCTATCGTCACTTGGTCTATGATGCTCACCATCACGCACCAAGTATCAACTGTTTGTCTAACATGGTCCACCTATGACCTGTTGTATGCCGTAAAAGTACTTCTTTCATGTAGTCTCGACCTACTCACTCTCCATGCCCTCAGCCACTGCCTATCCCTCCTCATGTTGTTGTCTATGATAAAAGTGTCAGGACATGCTAATAAAAACATATGTAGCTGACTGTAGCACTAGGAGGTGTCACATGCTTTGGTCAATCCCAAGGATTCGACGAGAAGCTCATCCATCGGTATCCATGATAGATGCTCTCCTGTGGTCATCATTGAATCCCAACCATCCAGTACAACCGGAAGTAACTCCTCCAACTGCTGGTCAACCAAACTCCATCTATCATCTCTCATGCAACTTCTGATATGGTGAAGGTGCTCTCTCATATCCACGTGACGCTGCAAAGGAGTGGTATCTGCATGCTCCTCTAAGTGTGTCTCCTCCCTGTAAGTCAATACACCCCTCTGAATCCCATCATACATCTCGACATGTCTCTGTGAGCTATCACTCATCACTGTATGCTCCGGCATACTCATGTCATCTCCCGTAGACTCATGCTGCATCACAGATCCTGGGCGTACTGCTGGATCAACCTCTATATGGAGATCAACCACTCTCAAGACACAAATGGAAGTATCCTCCATCAACTGGTGCTCCTCTTCTAGATCATCAACATCCTCTATCAACGTGACTGACTGATACATTTGAGTGTCCACTAAGATAGATGAAGTGGATATTTGACGGATCTCCTCAAGAGTCTCATTTGTCCTAGACTCTGATTCTTGAAGGGCGGTCTGTGTGCCTCTAAAGAATCCTCGACTGCTCTCCAACTCCTAAGTAAGTCTGTCTACCTCCAAATCCTGCTCCCTCATAGCCTCCTGATACATCTCACCAATCCTTAACAGGTAATCTTTGTCGGCCAACAACCGATGGTAGTCGGTCCTCATCACAGATACTCTCTCCCTGAGAGTATGAAAATCATCCATGGAAATCCCCTCATTTGAACTACCATGTGCCACTGATGCTCTCCAGCAGTAATCTGCCATCACTGCATGCATGTCACCAATACGTCTAGTGGCTGCCATTATCATAGCCTCACTAACTCTCAAATGTCATGCTAAGTGGTGTGACTCCTAATCATGGTCATGCTGAGGTGCCATATCTAACCCCTCACTGCTAGTGTCAATCCTGCTAGTGTCAACTCTGGAATCCCCAAAAACACCCTCTACGTAAGATAACGTGTTGAACTGTCCACTGTCTACTGTGCTGCTGGGTACTCCTGTATGCCACTGCACCCCATCACTAGATGTTATCTCCCACTTAATCACACTGTATCATGTATGGGCAGTCGTATCCTCCTGTGCACTCAACCTGCTACTCTCATCTGCGCCTGGATCCCATGTATCCAAACACGTGCTATGGTCATCTTGACTGCTAAAGAGTGCATCCTCATCAATGCATGCCGATCCTAGAAGTAAGTGCTCCATCAACCTATCAGCATCCACAATCTGCTCAACAAATGGAGTCTCCAAAAGATGTGACTCAATCTCCTCATGCTGACCTATAAGTGTAGGATCAACTACCTGCACATCCTGTGTCTCCTCCTGGATCTGTGGATCCACGTGTCCATGGTGTTCATCCCTCACACAAGGCTCCTCCATCATATCTGACATGCTATTGATATCCTCTTGTGATGTGGCTATCATGGATTTATGAAAAGACGACAGATGTGTCACGGCCATCAAAGGACGCTCATCATCTCTAAGTTCTAACACGCATGAATCCTCACTAGTGTCACCACTCTGTTGGGGTGTAAGGTCATCAACACCATGTGATATGTTTGTTGGAGTACTTATGCTATCATCCTGTCCACCCAACTGTCTATCCAATGTGAAAGGGTCACTATCCTTCTCAAGCGTGCAAGCATCACTAGCCTTTGTGCAAGAGTCGCCATCACTAGCCTCTGAGGTAGAGTCACTATCACTAGCCTCTCTGCAAGAGTCACTGTCATCATCAGATTGCTCTGAATCAACATCTATCGCTCCATCCACACACACCTCATCCTCCCTGTCATAGTGTGCATCAATAGTGTGCTTTTGATCCTTACCCCTACACCTATGATCTGGTTCCCAAGGCACCTTGAACCTGTATCAAAGTTGGGTGCTCCTAATGGGTGTGGGGTTTCTCTGTGCTTCCCTCCATCTAGTTGTTGTGGCCATGTATTCCTCTGCTCGTTTGACCTGGAATGTAATCTCATCTTTGCTCCACCTAGGATATTTCAAGGATAAATACTGTTGGAAGGTTATTAGGGCCCTAGTTTCCTCACTAAGATCGTAGTAGTATTCCCATCTACTACGGACAACCTCTCTAGTAAAATCCACAATATCCATCTCCTCTTATGGAAGACCCCTCTATGTCTCTGCATGCATGTGTTAATTCCCACGGCTGGCAGGAATCTAAGCTCTGATACCACTGTAATGATCCCAAGCCATTATGCCAGGATCATCACGGTTTTGGTGTCTTTTTAAACTTTTTCTGGTTGTGGTATTTCGTCAAACACTTGGATGATCTACTTGTTTACATGTGTTACTTGCAAAATGGCCTCTTGATTTTGGCCTTAGGGTTTACTGATGTGTTATATATGTGTTGCAGCAATAAACAAGAAGATATAACCATGGAACATACCTCAACCATATGCAATATGATAGACAAACCAAAACATCTCAAAACTTCTTTTATTCATGAAATAGAGAAATCTGCTACAATGAAGATGGCGATCTGGAATGCTCAACAAATGGCCAAGAAGATAGACATTAGAGTTTCTACAAAATGCTCAAATAGAAGACTACAATAAGCCTCAAAAGGCTGGATATACAATGAAGACTGAATACAAGTAGATCTGGGCCGTAAGGATGCTAAACCCCCTAGCAGGAAGGTGCCATGCCCTGTTGGATAGCTGAAGCTCCTCAACAATTCGGCCCTATTGCCAAAAGTGTCCAATCACCCCAAGAAATATGCTAACCGATAGATCGAGCAACTGTAAGGACAACCCAGGTGCCCAAATCTCCAAAATCACTGTCAAACCCTATGGATCTAAACTCCTCTATTGAATGAGGCGCCCCCTGGATGCCTAAAACCCTAGATAATTTGGCCTGGGTGAATGAGACCTCCAAACCTCCTGAAACTCTCCAAAATGATAGATCGGGAAATCACAAACCCCTGGAAGAAGTTTCAAGGTCAGATATGAGGTATAGACTCCTATATATGCAAATCACTGAATCACCAAATCGTCCTCTCTCTCTCAAAGCCATCCCAACCTGTAGATGATGATCTAGCCATGGTAACTTCTCAAGAATGGACTAGATCTGATGTCCAAGGCCCTGCAATGAATACCCAGGTGATAGAATCTCAAAAAGTCCTGCGAATCACTTGCAATGAATCTCTCTCCAAGAATGGTGCACCCCCCCCCTTGCTGGAAACCCCCAACTGGTGCACCCTCTCTCTATCTACACAAGTAATTGATGTGGAATCCTCCATTAGGGATGATTTTAGGGGCTAAATTTCGCTCATGAGCTAATTTTCCATGTTTTTTCCCAAAAAACGATTTTTTGTTCTAAAAATGATTCGCCCAAATTCTATAGGAAAAAATTGTTTTACCTCAAAAAATCGCCAAAATTTTATACAAACTATATAAAATACTTAGAAATTTGAATATTTTTACAAAAATATTGCCAACATTTTATAGTTGACATGTGAAGGATTAGTAAGATTCTCCAAGGTTTCTAC
Source organism: Picea sitchensis (assembly GCA_010110895.2). Classification (NCBI taxonomy): domain Eukaryota; kingdom Viridiplantae; phylum Streptophyta; class Pinopsida; order Pinales; family Pinaceae; genus Picea; species Picea sitchensis. The sequence continues at coordinate 68,646 of SNQJ01S0140741.1, forward strand.
ATTCTAAAATAAATTTCCATCCTTAAAATCATCCATGATCCTCCTGCAACTGAGTAGATATGGAACTAGAATGGTGTGGGAGAGTATTGCATCTCCCAGACCAAGCTTGGTACAAGCTAGGTGGAATCTTTCACCACTGAATCGTCCTCTAGGGTTTGTTAAGTCAAAACCCTCAAAACCCCCAATGCTGGGCTCACTAGCTAAAAGCCAGATATCAAAATATGATCATACATGAATACATGAGTAGAGGCCCTTGCCTTTACTTTATACTTTTTTTCTCTCCTTGTCCCTCCAAAGTGACTTTCATTTTATTGATATTTAATTAATTAATTAATTAAATCACTTTAATTAATTAATTAACCTTTTTACCTCTAAAAAACACCTTATCTCTCCTTGTGGCTTCCTTGGCCACTGAAAGTCACTTCTAGCCATCCCATCCTGTAGTGTTGCTCCTCCCGATTCCAATGAGCTATTACACTAAGAGGTTCCTCCAAGTAATGTGCCCAAAATGACCTCTTCAGTGAATTTAATTAACTTATAGCTC
>SNQJ01S0140741.1:69239-80734 GCA_010110895.2 Picea sitchensis
TCCAAGTAATGTGCCCAAAATGACCTCTTCAGTGAATTTAATTAACTTATAGCTCAAAATAGTCAAAATCATGGAAATCGTCGGAATGCAACGAAACCAAAGCCAACCTGTGCGGAATGGCTCATAATGATGGAATATGATGAGCAATGCAAGATGGACCCCACAATTCCTCTCAATGACCCCTGTACTCGCTATAACATCCATCTGGCTACTCTGGTCATCATAAACCTCTGCACTGTGATGGTGTCCCAAAGTGGAGACATTACAACTGAGCCCCAGCTGTAATTGGGAATGTAAATATGTTTTATAGGCTGGTGAGCCGAGTGATTATAAGCTAGGAGGATTATGTGATGATTAGGCCAAAGAGCCTAGATGCTAAAGGCCAATGAGCCTATTTTTGTATATGTAAATACTCATATCATTAATATAAATACATCACTACGTGTAGACCAACCACAATAAAAGAGAATGGGGGATGAAGCTCCACTAGGTAGGAAAAGGGAGGGGCTAAGAGCCTAGAAAAGGGGATAAGCTAGAGGGCTTATCTCTAAGGGAATAATATTATATTATTATTTCCTAAAACACTAAGGTTGGACATAACCTATGTTATCCTAGGTTCCTATGGGAAGGGAACGAATTATAAGTGGATCTCATGCAACTTCATGAAGACAAGTGTCCAATTTGGGACATACAATCATTTTTGGAAAACTCGTCATTCTTGGGGGGGTTCTCTTCCATTGGGGGCCAGGCTTCCCATACACTCACACATTCACACATGGATCCATGACCTCCATTGTTGACCTTTGAGCATGGATATACCTCTGAAACCTGCACGCATTCTCGATCCATATCCCGTGTTTTCTTATCATCAACTGAAACCCGTTATCCTTCTGGGTGGCACACCGCACCTGTGCCTACCTAAGCTTGTGTTGTACTTTCATGTTATTAGCAGTGCCTATTTCCAAACCCAAAGGCCGTGGATGTCGCTTTTACATGTGCATTAGTTGAATGTTGAAGTTGTTTTCACCTAAGCCTGCTACTGGTTATCTGGGAGCGGGAGTGAAGAGGTGGGTTTTCAGGCCCATGGAATGAAGAGGTAGGTTGTTAGGCCTGTGAGCAACTCTCTCCAAGTGAGAGAGGTTGTTGGGGAAGTAATTTCTCCTAGAGGGAGCGCAACAACAACTATAGTGCTATGAGAATTGCTATCTTGTCTATTGTTGAATCCTTGGAAGGGAAGTGGGGCAACCGAAGGTCTGTTGAGCAGAGAAGGGGCACACTTCGTGGGGTGGGACATGCATGTGGGAAATGAGAGGTTGTAGGTTGTGTGTATAAGTTGGCTCCTGGAAGGGAATACTTCCTGATTGACTATATAGCATTCCATTGTCTCAACCTAGCCTAGGAATCTCTTTACTCGGGTGGAGTTTAGTCCCAGCTCGGTGGTGACCCACTGCTGAGAGTGATGAGCAACGTGGTCTATGTCTGGGAGGTTCGTGGAAGGTCTGCACGTAGTTGGTGATCTTCTACAAAAAGATAAGTACCATTTCTATGTTCATTTACATGTTGTGTATTTGTACATGTCTAATATTTATAAGTATTGCCTGTATATGATGTATGTGTAGGCTTACTGTTATTTATGCATTAATCTGTATATTAGCAGAACGTAATTGTTTGTTAAGTTATATATGTATGATGTTCCACAAGAGTTTTTGTGTGTCATAGCCCAACAGGTCTATGGCTAGGTATGTTACATTTTGGTTATAAGAAGCTCAGTAAGAGTGGTTCTACGAGTAGCACAACCCAACCTGGGTTGTCGGGGGATCGCTACAATATGGTATCAAAGCATGAAAACTTTAGGTGGCATAACCTGGCCTGGGTGGCCAGGTATGTTACATTCTGAGGCCACAAGGTGACAATTTCGAGTCCTTGAATAGTGATGGAAGGCCTATAGCTTAATTTTTGTCTCATTTGGGTCCTCTCCCAGGTCAGATCTCTGTTTGTTTGAGAGGGCTGAACTTTATGTGCTCTCGTGCATTAGAGAAGATATGTAACTGGTTTGAACTTTTTATATATTAATATAAGTGAAAAAAAAATTTGTTGAAAAAATATTATGCCAACAATGCACACATTTTTAAATGTCATTGGTCATATTTTGCATCAATACCATGGATTCTTATGAAGAGTACATATTAGTGGCATCTTGGAATAAAATATTTCACGGAAAACATGTTATTGATTTTGCATTATGATACTAGATTACATTTTCTCAATCGTATTGCCTAAACATGCCCTAGATGGAGTTGGAACATGGGTCTCCTCCAAAGAACCTACGACTTTCACCAATCTAGTTTATCCATGTTGACAACTTTTAGCTTCATCTTATCCAACTTGTATAACATATATAATTAAATGAGCTTCTTGAGTCTTCAACTATGTTGGATCATTGAGCCCTATTTCTAGATGAATTTCTTAGCCTAATATGATCTTAATGGTTTCTTATTATCACATAGTCTTTCAACTACGTTGTCAATTGGGTGTAGCTTGAGTGGTTGTGAGGAAAAGTTTCTACCCTCCCCACCCATGTTCAAAACCCACTTTGTGACATGTTTGCTATTAGTGAGTCGATTGTTGTGACATGTTTGCTATTAGTGAGTCGATTGTTGATGAGTTATATATGATCTATTGATGATTTGTTGACATTGGCTCATCTCCTAGATAATATTGGGTTTACCGTGGGTATCATCCTTAGAATGAGGGGAAGTACCCAAGAAGTTTCCCCCGAGATATATTACTTGGAAAAAAAGAGTCTTTGAACTACATAGTTATCAATAAGATTTTAGTTTGAATGAAACCATAAGGGAACCTATCATAAGAGCAACATCATACTTGGATGAATGTACAAAATACTTTCAAAAGCACATCAAAACACCTCTACAAAGTGCTTACTTGAAATATTCAAGATTAACCTTAACTTTAAGGAAGTTATCTAATTTATGAAAAACATAATATAATGAATACATAGACATAATATTTGAAAACTCTGCACAATTCCTTAGCATGCTTATTCTTTTTGTTTTTTTAACAAGAACACGTATAGTTTGTATTAAAAGAAGCTACAGTCGAACTAGTCAATGAGATAACAAAAAATTGAGAGATAATCTTAGTCCAATAAACACATGTTCTATCCTACCTACATATTCTAAGTTGTAAAGTTTTGTGGCTTTGCTTACAAAATTGTTCAAAGGATTGTTACTAGAGTAAACTTTGTAAAAGATACCTAAATATAAAGCAAATTTACATAACATTAGCAATTACAAACTTAGTAAAACACACGCTCGCTTATAGCATCGTCCTTGGCTTGGTTGGAAGGTTGAGATGCCTACTTGACCAAGTCCATTTCCTCCATTAGTTGATGCACAATTTCCTCTTCCTTGAATTCCATAGGAACTGAACCCACATAAATATTTAGATTGGGAATTGTAGATAAAGAGCCTTTGATGAGATTAGTGACCATGGATCGAAGCGTAACACATTCTTCCTCTAATGCTTGAATTTGTCTCTTTTGTTGTACCAAAGTGTCCATTATAATTGCATTCTAAGAAACTTATTGGTGTTCCAAGTCATGAACTTTGGAAGTGACAGAAAAAATGGAAGTTTATGTTCCCATTTGTAATATCCTCATGTTGTCAGAGAACCCTTCATAGTTCATGAATGTCTCTTTGACAAGTGGGGTGCTTACCATTACCATCCATGTTTCCAAGATCAATAGGAGCCTATCAACTGACGTATATGCTGAGCCTTGGAACGTTGCCCAAAATCCCCATTGCATCGGTGAGATAGATCTCCATTACTTCAAAACATCTAAATGTTGGTAACTCAAACATGTGTGGAGGCAAGGCTCCATTAAATGTCTTATCCCTCCCTTTGAAGCCATAACTCTTGAATAGACATGTTCACATTGTGAACTTGATTGTCAAGCATGGAGATTGTTGAATATAAACCCAAGGGATAGCATAAAAGTTCACCACCCCATTTTGTTTTAACATCCTTTCTTCCAACCTGGAGGCATCATTAGCATTTGTGTCGGCATCCTTGTTAAGGGTCCTTAAGATGTGAAGAAATTGGATTTCCTCGAACCTATCATTTGGAGATTTATTACTATTTATTAATTGGATCATGATATAGGAGTCTCCAAAGACATTTAAAGCTCTCACATTTAAAGAGATTGCAACCTTAATTCCCTAAAAGAGGGCAAACACCTCTACCTAGTTATTTGTAGCAGTGTCAAGACCCCATTCATAGATTAGTTCTTGAGTTCCTCCAAGATCATAAATGACCCCCCCTACACCTACAACCCTTGGATTTCTTTTAGTTATACCATAAAAGAATAGTGAGTGCTTTTGTTGTTGAGATAGCCATGCTTTAAATCCATCCTCTATCATTCTTATTTACCAACGTATCTTTATGCCCTTTGAGTAAGCCTATGTGATCCCTCCAATGCGAATCTCTGCTAACCATCCCCTTTCCTCCACTTCTAACGGAGGTACTCAATGGCCCTTCAATCCTTTAGTTTTAATTTCATCTACCATTATCCCTCTAGCTTTGGCTATAGTGCTTCTAGGATGTTCCCATTATTGTTGGAAAATAGCTATGTTCCTTGCAAGCAAAATTTTCCAACATAGATATTTTGGAAAATATTTCTAGGCCCTCTTGAGAATTGGTTTGTTGATAAACAATCCTCTATATTTTTTATGCCACAAAAAAACATCTCTCTCTAGCTATCTAAAGCATTCCATATGTTAACAATTTCTTGGAAGGCAATCTGGCATACCTTCTTGGTGTAATTACACTAAAGAATAAACGGATTTGGGTTTCAGAGTTGATTTGCACAAGACACACTGGGAAAATCCATTTATCCCTTGCTTGAGTAGATTCTCTGATGTGAGAAGGTTTCCATGAATCATCACCCAACAAGAGGTATTGAATTTGGGGATACCATTGGTCTACAAAACATGTTTCCATATGCTCAATTTAGGAGGGTGCACAAGACTTAGGAGTTGTTATTGATATCCTTGTCTCATTATATAGCCAAACTTCCCCCATCCTTTGGAATCCATCTTTGTTAGAGCAGTTGGAGCACATCCCTTTTGATGAGCGAATAGGGTAGGAACCAAATGGGATAGGTTGTGAGGAGGCGTAAGAGACAAACCTATCCATTGATTGTCACCAAGAGACCATTCTGAGATGTTGAAGAAGAATTTAATCCCATGCTTTCTCATCCAATCCTTGAGAACATGAAAATCAAGTGATCGATCAATGGGGGGGTTTCCCATTATGGTGTCGCAACCCATATGCCAATTAACTTACCATTTCCAGGTATCCAAGTAGACTTGAACTGGATTAGAGGTGTCATCGCTCTGATTAGTTTCCAAATATGGGAGGCTTTTTTATTTTTTGGGAGGTTGTCAATGCATCTTTTACAAGGTTACACAAACCATGGGTGCAACCAGAATCAACAAAAGAATCATGTGCGGGTGTGGTGCTCATCCAAAAATTAGGAATCGGGGAATCAGAACCCTAACCCTAATATATATATATATATATGTCAATTGGGTTTAGCCCAAGTGGTTTGTGTTCAGGGGTGTTTTTGCCCCCCACCCAGGTTCAATTTCCACAAGTGACACGTTGAGCTCTTAAATGAGCACACTATTGAAAAGGCCTCGACTTTCTACAAAAGATGGTTTACCACAGATACCATCCTTGAAATGAGGGGAAGTGCCCGATTGGTTTTCTGAGGAGTGTTCCAAGGAAAATAAACAAATATGTGTGTGTGTGTGTGTGTTTAATTTTTTTTTTCTAAATCACTAGCCATAGCTATAAATTTGTTGAAATTTGCCACAATTCTATCACTGGAAATGGATCCACTTTTCCATTTTTGCCGGAAATGGATCCAATTTCGAGAAATAGATATGATCCCCAAAATAGAAAAAATCGAAGAATTTGATATTCCAATTCTGAGAAGATTATGATGCAGGTACGTGGTGCTCTAAGGCGAATACAATAACTATGATCTTTTATGATTCCCAAGTAGATATTTTTTTAAAAGAGTTCTTTTCCACCATTCCAATTTACTTTTGATCAGTTTCCAGGGAACCTTAGCACCATTGCCACATTAATTAGAGTTGTATCTTTGATGCCCAGTCCACCATGTTTCTTTCGAGCCCTTACAATGTTCTAATTAACTAGGTGTAATTTATTCTCATTTGTTTTCCTCGTTGCCAAAGCAAACTGCGAAGTTCTTGAGAGATTTGCTTCATGACCCTTATTGGAGAAATCATCACATAACATTGATAAAGACAAAGGGGAAAAAACATTGATTTGATTAGAACTATTCTTCCTACAATATTCAACCATTGGGAGCCCCATTGTTTGAACTTGTCTCTGATTTTTCTTATGATGTTTTTCCAAATTGTCACTATAGGATTTCCCAATGATAGAGGAATACCTAAGTATTTGAAGGAGGTCCTAGATTCTAGGAAAGAGAAGTTTAAAAATATGGCTATGGAATGAAGCATATGATTACTAATGTTCCAGGCATATATATGTCTCTTACCATTATTTGTTTCCCCCCCAGAGGCATTTAGGTAATGTTCTAAAACATATTGCAATCTCTCTGCAATGACAATTGAGGCCCTTCCCATCATAAGCATGTCATCAGCAAATTGGGAGTGATTCATACTCCTAATCCCCCTAGCTATATTGATTTCTTGAAGGTTACCTTCCACTCTTTCCATTTCCAACTTCCTACTAAGGGAATATGTAGTAATGATGTACAATAATGGGGATAGGTGGAAACCATATCTAAATCCCCTATCGCTTTTAAAGAAGTTGGCCGGCCTTCCATTAATCAAAGGAGCTATCCGAAGACCCTTGATACAAGCTTGGACCCATTGCACAAAGATGTTAGAAAAGATAAATTTAGACAAGATGTCCAAGAGAAAGGAGCATCTTACCTGGTCAAAAGCATTGTCCATATCAATGTTTAAAACCATATATTTTTCCTTGTTTTCCCAGTTTGACTGGATTGCCTTCTGAACCTGATAATGTTTTCATGATTTTCCTCCTCTGCATGAAGCCACCTTAATTGGTGGAAATAATTTTGGGAAAAATCTTCTTCACCCTATTAGCCATTATTTTAGTAATAGTCTTGTAAGAAGAGTTTCATAAAGAGATTTCTCGTAACTAAGAGAACGAGGATGGGTTAACCTTTTTGGGGATGAGTGCCCGAAAAGAGGAATTAGTGCTCCCCCTTAATTTGTGTTTTTGTTGAGCATACAAAAGCATGCATGCCAAATCCTACTAGATGATGGGCCAACAGGGTCTGTAGAAGTGTACAAGGAATATGTTAGGCCCTGGAGCTTTGTCAGGGGCCAGTCCCTAAATGGCTCGAAGAATTTCACCCTCCTCTACAACTTTTTAAAGATCCTCATTGTTTGTTGTTGAGATTAGTTGCAAATTTTTTTCGAGCATGAGCCTTAAGGAATCAACATTGTTACCACACACATCACATGGAACATGATATAGTATCATTTTCTTGTAGTAGCTATAGAGGAGGGTACATGAGGCTATTCTAGACCATATTCATCATCCACTGTGCCAGTTTCATCATTAGAGATCATGTACCATTCTTGCTTGAACATGATTTCTCGTTACTGTGTATTTTGATTGCTAGCATAGATAATGACGCAGGTGGTCCAGTGTTGAGGGGTTTAGTTCCTAGGACCTTAAAAACCTAACTCTAGGGAAGTTGAGACTATGAGAAAGAATGATGCAAGGTGGGAAATTTTCTTCTAGTGTTAGAGGTGCATAGGGATAGCATAGGTGTAGTGGATCTATTGGAAAAAGGAGTAAAACCCATTACCACTAGGCCTAATTTTTGTAGTGACCATTCAGAAATTATCTCTATAGATTCTCAAGGTGATATTTTCATCCCTTCTCAACTCTCTGATTTGTCTATGACGAGGAAACCGTAACTAGTATTTAAGTATGGATAAGAAGGTGATCAATGCGGAGAATTCAATTACGACAATGAGGAGAGGAAGGCCTTGATCCTACAAAATTTATTGCAAGGGTTCCTCCTCCATGCGGTCAACCAAGGTAGAGAAGGAAGCCAAAGAGACTACAATTCACTACCACCATAGATTCCCTCTAGAAATCAAGGTTGACGCTGAATGAATTGAACAAAAGGTTAGGGTGAAATGAGCTAGCACATCATCAGAGGCTATCAATGCCGAATTAATGTATTGGATACCAGATATTGGATTCACTAGCAGTAGGGATACCAAATGCTTCAGGAAAACTAATATCCATTGGCACACTAAATCAATCATTTCCCAAGTGATAGAAGAGAAGGTAACTCAACAGAAGGTCATCTTGGACACTTTGAACATGCAACACAAAGCTACAATGGACAAGTTAGACTACTTGGACAAGAAGTATGAGGCCTTGGTCAAGCTCCTATGGGATATGGAAGCAATCGGTCAAGCTCAAAACCAAGAGATGTAGTCACCAGACATAGAATATCTTGTAGATACTAATACTCCTCTCGTATATGTGAACTCAACCTCTGAGGATGAAGACTAGGTTCCTCTTTGTTTTTTCCTAGTTTTCTTTTTAATTCTCTATTATGTCAAACATTCTAATTAGTAATTACTCTAATATAGGCTATAGAATAGAGTTCTAGCCAGCTATTTTTTAGATCAAAACCATCAAATGTAATTTTTGTATAAGCATATGCATAACTCCTAGAACAACTAGTCCTATGGATTATATCAATAGCTTTGAATTTTTTTATGTCTATCATAGGCAGTATCATTAGGAAGATTCTCACTGAACCTGGGAAGAATGTTAATTTTTTTGTACGACTATATATATATAAGGGGGGTTGTGCCGAAGCAAACAACTTATTACATAGTGATGATTTTTAGAAAGCTTAACATTTATATGAGGACACAAAAAGAGTTGTACAACACATCAAAAGGTTGATGGAGGCAATAATAGAGCTAACTGCGTTCCATAATTCTTTGCATGATAATTTTTTCACAAATTTCTTACATAATAGGATACAAAAGCAATACATTTCTAGATTGGATTACGAGTTCGACTTCTTGTTACCACTAACTATGCTTTTGAAGAAGGTTTTTTCTTCTTTACTACTGTAGTCTGTAATGTCCCCGCTAGCCTAGGAAGCATAAGGAATGGTTCCACTAGTCCAAATTGGTTCCCATAGGCTAAATCGGAAAAGTTACCTAGGAAACTCAACTTTTGCATAGGAAATGACTTTATAAAGTGAAAAAAGGAAAAAGGGAGACATGGGTCTTAGGCAAGAGAAAGTCACTTAAAAATTATAAAGTGTGCAAGCATAAAGTGACTTTAAAAGAAAATTAAAAAGTAAAGTGAGCGGGAGTTAATTCAATGAAGGAATAATAGAGGGGAAAAGAGGAGGCGCCCCTCATTCTTGCATTCACTCATTTGGAAAATAGATTTTTGAGAGCTCTTGAGAAGAGAGTCTAGGGTTTTTGGGAACCCTTCACTTATCATTGGTTTCGGTGTTGCAACTATACACCCTAGCTAGTTTGGGAAGAGATTACTTCTGATTTCTTCACTGTGCTTCAGTTGCGCTGAGTTCCATCACTTGGCAGTTTGCATCTCGATCAGAGATCGAGTGTTTTACTTGAGGTCGCTAAGTTCCTTCATTGGGACGATTTATGTGTATGTTGGCCGAGTTTGCTAAGGTGAGGCGAGCCATACTATATGGAGGTGGACTCTACCCACAAGGGCCGAGTTTCCTAGCTGCTGGACCCTTCTAACTCCTTGAGAACCGAAATCTTCTATGCTGGGGCGATTTTCTGTACTTAGAGGCTGCGTTATTGATCAAAGAGGTCGACCATCTTGGTTGTGGCCCGATTTTTTCATTTTCTGAGTTATTCTCTTGAGTTGGTCAGCTTCTACCTCTGCTGGGTCATTCTCTTCCACTCCTGGAGGCTGAGATTTCTTGGAGAAATTCGTATTCATTCATTGTGGGCCACAGTTAACATCAATAAGGGGCCGATTTGGTCATTATGGGCGCATCACTGTAGTTATGCCGTCATTCCCTGTGTGGATTATTGTTGCTGAGCACATGGGGTCGAGTTCTATTCCAACAAAGGGTAAATATTGCTTATCCAGGTTGAGTAGAGTTGAGGATCGATTTTATTGGGGAGATTATTGCTGATGCTACTTCATATTGGTGACTGTCCAGTGCATATATTCCTCAGCTTATAACAGCTGGATTCTCTTTTATATCGTGGCTGGAATCCTCTTATAATTCCGGTGCTAATCACCTACAACAAGGACATTACCAGGTTCTTCTATGTCATTGTTATCTACCTAAATAAAGGCCTTGTGTTTTGCTGATATAAAATCAGTTCTGTGCTTCTACATCTAGCAAATTAATTCTGATATATATATATATATATATATGCTGTCTATTGTTCATACTGGTTTATGTGCTCTTGAGATAAGTACATTTTCAAGGCTGTATCTATTCATAAACTTTCATATCAGAAAACCTCTATAACATTTCAGTGGCATATTGTCTGACGGAAGACCAACACCGTAAAACTAAGAAAAAGTTTAAAAAATAATTGAGTGGGAATACTACAGTGGTATCCGAGCATGTTCCTTTGCAGCTATGGGCTCTAACGGGAATTTGTTACCAGATTTATGAGACCAGAAGACGAGCAGAGCATTACCTATCGGAGACATAGGGAAAGAACCCCAGATCCCCCTGGGTGGGAAGAAGAAGAAGAGGTTAGAGAAGAAGGGACAAGAGAGGCAACCCCATTTATCACACCTAAGGGCAAAGGAACTATGGGGGAAGAAGATGATACCAGAATCAACAGTTTGTTCAATGTCTTGAATGACTTGGCCAAGGGTCAAAAGGCCATGATGGACCTCATGGGGCAGTTTACGAAGAATTCGTTGGAGGGAACAACGAAGCAGAACCAGAATGGTGATGGGGGTTCAAATAATGGAGAAGGAAGCCACTCACACACTATCATGCAAAGCCATCCCCACTTGTACACCAAATCCCCCAGACTCACTATGCCTCAATTTTTGGGGAATAAGGCCGCAGGTCCATTGATGCAGGTTGAGTAGGATGAGCCCTGTTATCGCTCAGTTTGTAGTTTAGGTCAAGTAGCTGAAGGGTAAGGGTCAAACTGGCGTAACAGGAGCTTCCCCACCCACTGTCACCTCGATGGGGGGCTCTTTCTATTTATGGTGGCTAAGCCCAAGGGAGACGTCCCTGACAATCTGGGGTTTTGAAAGGAAAAGGCTAGTTTCCCCTTCACAGATTACCGCCCAGAAGATAGTCAAATGAAGAAAAACCACAGAGAAGGCACCTGCTTGCGAGACAAGGCAAAAATGAAACTAATACATGCAGTAGTGGTTAGTTC
>SNQJ01S0140743.1:0-16913 GCA_010110895.2 Picea sitchensis
AGAGACTGTAAAAATACAGAATGAAAGACTCGCTAGAATGGTGGCAGCTTATCTCTGAGAAGAGATGTGACGGCTACTCGCATTCACAAGAAGATGATTACAATGAGACTTTGAAGGCCCTTTTACAATAAATGGGACTTCCAAAAGTCCTAGACATCCAAAAACCTAACCCTAGGAGATGAAGCGCCAAAAGTCATGTGGGCCCCGTTTGAGTAAGTGAGTACATCAACTTCCCGGGGTCGTAACTTTTGCATACGATCTCTGTTTTAGGCGTGTGATAGCTCGTTGGAAAGGTATTGTCGAGGAGATTCATTTTGGGGGCTCAATCATGCCATTAGCTATCATTGAGAACATCGATATCGAAAATCCTTCATTTAGACCCTCAAAATGGCCCCGGAAGTTAAAACCTGCTAAAAATAGTAAATTTCCAAAATTGCCAGAAAACAGTTTTGAGCCAGTCGGAAAAGGTGGGTGGCCACCGATATCCACCTGGATCATCCATAATTCTATTAATCTACTGCCAGTCTTCTATTGATGCTTTTGTTATAATGAGAACATCATCCACGAATAGAAGGTGCAAGATCTTTTTTAATCTTGAAACCTTTATCCTGGTCAGTTTTCCATCAGCCTGACCTTTTTATAAAGAAAGGCTAAGGCCTTCCATCACAAGAATGAACATAAGGGGCGATAGTGGGCAACCCTATCTTAATCCTCTACCACGCTGGAAGAACTTTGTCAACTCTCCATTGATCAGGATGGCATAGGCTGCAAAGGGAACACAACCCATGATCCAATTGTAGTAGGAAGACCAAAACCACATTGGAGAAGTGTTAAATGAAGAAAATCCCAATTTATACAATCATATGCCTTCTTTAAATCTAGTTTCAGAATGATGGCTTGCATTTTTTTTACCTTAATACTGTGTAGACACTCCTCGGCAGTGCCAATTGCATCTAAAATCTGTCTCCCTTTTAGAAAGCCCAGTTGTTCCTCTAATAGGGAACGAGAAAGGATAGGTCTGATCCTTCTGGCTATAATTTTTGCAATGATTTTGTAACATAGATTACACAAAGTAATTGGGCGGAAATTGCCAAAGGAGCTGGGACAATTGACTTTAGGTATTATTGCTATAAAATTCGAATTTATCGATCTGATGACCTCACCACCAAGCCTTGTTTCCTCCACAACATCTAGCAGGTCCTTCCCAACCAGCTCGAACAAGTGTAAAAATAATTCAACGGTCCACCCGTCTGGCCTTGGAATTGTTTCCTTATAAAAACCTTTTAGGACCTCTAGTACTTCCTCACTGGAGCAAGGACTTTCAAGAGTAACACCTTCTTCTCCCGAAACAATCCTTGGAAAAAGTCTTACAATAGATATCTGCTCGGCTATAGTATTTTGTCCTGTATCCTAAAAGAAAGAGCTGAAGAATCTAGTCGCTTCTTCCTGTAAGGCCTCCTGGCCTGTGTCTACCAGACCAGTTTCATCCTTTATCTCCCATATATGTTTTTTGTTTCTTCTATGACTAGCGAAGCGATGGAAAAAATTCGTATTCTTATCGCCGCTTTGAATCCAAATAGCCCTACTTTTTTGCCGCCATCGATCTTCTTTAGCTACTAGACGTTTATTACGCTTAGCCTCTAGAAAATTCAATCGGTGATCAGTAACAGAACTAAACACTCCCTGTGTCTTCTGCTTGTAGAGTAAAGCAAGTTCCTCTTCAAGCTTTTCCAATGCTAATTGTTCCTGTATTCTTTTTTCTTTTGACCAGGCCTTTACTCGAACCTTGAGCTGTTTCAACTTCCCAACTAATCTCCTTGTGCTCCCTCTTCCAGTTGGAACCGGTGAGCATTCCACACTTCCTGAACCAAAGTTTCAAACGTATCTTCTCGCAACCAGGCTGGGTTAAGTTTGAGCGGATGAGAAACAGTCGAAAAACCAAGACCCAATTGTAGCATGACTAGAGATTGATATGATATATAAGGGTATTCCACCCAAGTCTTATATCTCACCGATGATAGGATAAGGTCCTCTGAGACATAAATTCTGTCTAGTCTCTTTAATATTTCAACCTCTCCAATTCTGCCATTTCACTAGGTAGGTACCACCTCCACAGGCGGGATATCTATAAGCTGATTTTTTTAAAAAGTTTCTTTTAAAAAATGTCGCCAATGGATCTAACAAGGCTATCGCACCCTAGACCTCCTCTGAGTTTGTAGTGAAATTCATATCCCCAGCTACAATCAAATCACCATGTGCTAACAGGCATCTACCATCCACCTTTTCCCATAATTGCTTGCGATCTGTACACGAGCCATATACATTTAAAAAATAGATCCTTCTTTTATTAGATAAACATGTACCTGACAATAAAATACCACCACGACTTAGGAATGGTAATAAGTAAAAAAAAATTGGATCCCAAGACACCAGAAGTCCACCTGACTTCCCTATAGAACTAACTGCACAAATAATCCACTTAGGTCAAATAGAGAACATGAAGTGTCTAGCCTTATCCTCAACCACCAGAGTCTCTTGAAGAAAGATAATGTCCATAGATGTTTTTGTAAGAAGTCTGCGCAGAGAGGCCGCTTTAAGGGGTCCTCCTACCCCTCTTATATTCAGAGAAAGGAGGATCATGACTTGGCCCTTGCAAGGGATTTCGTGCCTCTAAGCGCCCCTTGTTCAATGTTTGTTGACAACTAATGTGTAAAAAAGGTAAGATTAGTCCCCGCCTTCTTGCGGGCACTCCTATTTTTAATAGGAGAGACCTCAAACCCCAAGCCTCGGGACCAAGCTAAGTCTTTCCCTGAATCCTCCCCTACACAGGTGGATGCCCCACTTGCTCCACTAGTCTTGGCTTTGTTTATTACTTCCTTCCCTAGAAAGGTCGAAATGTGTATGGGGCTAGAAGCCTCCCTATATGAAGGAACCAATGAAGTAATCAACCTATCGAGCGTATGGTCACTAAAATTTGGTTCTCTGTACCACGAGGCAGTGCTAGAATCTTCCACAATTGTAATAGAGGGTTGATCAACTGTCACAGTCTCATGGGTAGTTACAGACAAGGGTGTAGGGTTAGTCCTAACTTCTACAAGATCCGAACCCACTGGAGCAGTCTCAGAAGACGTCCCCAAATCGACCACAGGTGAGGAAGTCAAATCCGACATGAAAGTACTGTCTAAATGGTCTCGTTCCCATGCAGATAAAGAAAAATAAAGTTAAGGGAAGTGAAGTTTAAGCTTACCGACAAAGGTGGCATTTGGAAGTTCAGGACTTTCTTCTGCCTTGACCGTAGTAAATTCCCCCGTCTCCTGAGAGTCCACACCAATAGAGTAGAGGTCCTTTGTCAAATCCTCCATAGAGTCCTCCGAATCCGAGACCCCATAAGCTTGATGGTAGTCCTTTCGCAAGTGTCCAGTTCGCCTGCAGAGAGTACACCGAAAGGGTATTCCTAGGTAGTCCAATCTCTGGACGATAATGTGGCCCCGCTAATCTATTTTGAGTGACTCCAACAATCTCGCATGGATATCCACCTCAACTAGAACCTTTTCCATTCTTTTATCCTATGACTGTAGAGCAGTTTCATCAACCTTGATGAACTGACCCAACTCATTTCCTATTGCCTCCAGCGCTCTGACCTTCCACATTTGGAGAGGAAGACCTGTAAGGAGTACCCAAAGGTGGCGAAAGCTGAAATATTTAGTTTTCAGGTCGAAGCAGACGCGCCACCTCTTCGGCATCAAACTCCCACCCTCAAAGTCCCATAATCTACCTAAGATAAACCCCGTGTCCTCTGGATTTTTAAAAACAAAACCAAACCAACCTCTTACAAGGGTCAATAGCTCAGTTGAGTACCCTAAAAGCAGTTCCCAAGAGTGCTTCATCCAATCCGTGAGTGGAATTTTACACTAAGACCGTTAAACGAACCTCCCCACCAATGCACAAAGAGAGAGGTTACATGATTCTTCAAGACCCATCTCCACTCCCAAGACCATCCGACGCTTTGTCTTTTTAGGCTTCCACACTCAAGCAAAGTGTCTGTGAAAACCTCGCTTACACTGAGTGCGACCCCCCTGTAAAGCCTATGTCTGAATGCCAACAGGAGTGGTTTTCACCTCATCCTTAAGCCTACCTTCCTGTAGTCCAATTTCCTGTCCACTAAACTCAAGCTAAACCGACTGGAACCTCACCAGATAGACAAACTGTATCCCGTCCCTGTAAATGATCTAATGCACGACTACGTCGAAGGATAAACTTCAAACCATAGTTTTGTGGAATAGGGATCTCCACCATGGTCACAGGTGGAGTGGTAATGCACTCATTAAGATGACACCCACTGTATTTACTCCTGCACAGCTCGTCCACCAAGGAGAACATGCCCTCCCTCTCCCAAAGCTCCTCGTCAGCCGCACCCATGAGTGCGCTGACCTCACAATACATTAAGAAGCTTCCACAATCCTCTGTTCGTCTACCACCTCAGAGAAAATGTTGAATCAAGGTAGAAATACAAGGCTCTGGGTTTAATGGCAGAGTTAATGCATGGTAGAATAATAAACAGAGGATTTAAAGTGACACCGGTCAAATCAGGGCCATCCTTCTAGGTAAACAGTGGCAATAAACTGTTAAAATTAGCTGGAGGCTCCCGAGAAGACTCTAGAGATAACAGGAAACCGAGACTAAGCTGACCCACTAAAAAGAAGGAATAAAATCGTTTGTGTGTTAGCCAAGGTTTTGAAGTCCACTGTCCGCCAAAATGGGGAAACAACCGCCATTTGAACCACATAGAAGATAGAATACCAAATGAGAATGTCAAAACTTAGAAATCCTAAAAAAGTTATCATTAAAACCTCCACTAAACCTCCATTAAAACCTGCAACCCTCAAACCACCGAATCCTCCACTGTCAATTTTTTCACATAAAGCATGGCAATTTGCAAAGGCCTTTCCTGTTAAATCTAATAGTTACCATTAAAAAAAGGTAGTTAACTAATCCAACTACCTATGAATCAAATAAAAAAGATCAATGCTACATTATTGAATTCTTCACCATTGATGAAATAATTCTTTCATATTTTATAAATGCTTATCACCAAAATCCAACATCATATCAAAGCCATATGGTAGCTTATAAACTTAGGTTTGTGACTCGTGAAGCCATACCATAGAGTCTTGTACAAGGGGCAATCATATCGTCTTGTTTCCAACGATCTTCCTAGAATTCTGTAACCTCAACATTGCTCAAATTTGTTTGCATCGCAATTTCAATAATTTTGGTCGATTTAGAGATTTGAGTTTACACTGAAATTGTAGTTTATAGTGGGCAATATTGCAATTTGTAGTTCATGTGATTTTTACATGTAAATTCCTCCAAAATTCTTAGGAGAAATGTTGTTGGGAAGAGAGGTAGAATGAATGCTCCTTATCCCATATTACACCATAACATGTAATTGGGGAAAATTTTAGGAACAAAATTTTACCCTTCAACCAATTTTTTTTTATGTTTTTTTTTTCAAAAAATATATACCAATTTTCATTTAATTTTTTTTTATCAAAATATATAAAATAAAGTTATTTTACCCTAAATATCCTATTCTTTAATTTTTTTTTATATAAAATCCTTAAATAATTTTATCAATCAATATTTATAATAACATTTTAAAAATTAATAAACTTATTAAATTTTTTTACTTAAATATGAATCTTTAAAATTTTTCCCACTTTTAACTTTGTAAACTGAAAATCCCTACTTTAATGAACTTTCAAGTTTATGAAGGCAAAGTTATTCAAATTTAGGAAGGCAAAGACGAGTAAAAAGAAAGGAAAAAAGCTTTCACACATGTATTGAATCACGGGTAAATAGGGAAGTAAAGTAACTTTTTCTTTTAATTTACGGGCAAACGATCATTAACAATTTATAAAGGGCCAATAATATAGTTGCTTGGAAGTGTAAATTCGTCTATGCTATTTTTATTTGTGGAACTAGGACGGTAGATGTGTATTCATTCCCGTGTGGGTTGCAAAGGAAAAATACACTAGGAAGAACCCCACAAGCACCGAACCAGCCACCATATGTTGAGACCAATGTAGGCACAGACGGGATGGTGAGAGAAGCAAACATGTGAAGAGAAGACGGGCAGGAGTATTTTTTATTAATCTGACTAGATGGCAGTCCCAACATAGAAGAAGAGAAAGCACATGAACACCAGCCATTGAAGAGAAGACGGGCAGTAGTTATTTTTTTATTAATCTGACTAGATGGCAGTCCCAACATAGAAGAAAAGAAAGCACATGAACACCAGAAATTGAAGGAAGAAAGATGGACTATTCATAAGAAAGATAGAAGCAACTACATAGTATCGTCCAGAAGGAGGTATTTCTTAGGCATACATCAGAAGTCAGATAGAGGCAATTACAGAGGTCNAAAGAAAGCACATGAACACCAGAAATTGAAGGAAGAAAGATGGACTATTCATAAGAAAGATAGAAGCAACTACATAGTATCGTCCAGAAGGAGGTATTTCTTAGGCATACATCAGAAGTCAGATAGAGGCAATTACAGAGGTCCGTGTAGCAGCAGGAGGTATTTTTTATTACTCCTCTTTTTTTTCCAGACACACCAAGCATAAGATAAAGCCCTAATTTGCTGAGACAAATTTGTGTAGACAGACGTATTTTTATATCTTCTAAAGTTTATTTTTCCCAGCAGAGATATTCAGAGGATAAAATTATTGTTCCAAATTTTTTATTCCAGCAAAATTTCTTTCTGTATTCTTTTCTGAAAATAGAAGCCCTCTGGAAAAGTTCAATGGTCACAACCCATAACTTCCATACTTTGGTAGGGAAAAAGCCAGTAACATTTAATGGAGTTTGTGAAATCAGACCACAGACAGCAGGATCATAACGTACTTGCACTCCATACAGAAAACAGAACAGCAGAAATTTAACAGAGACTCAAAGCCAATAAAAGGAACAAGAGAACCACTGCATCTATGAGATCTGCTGCTCAGAAATACAAGAAGAAGCCCTCTATTGATAACAACTGGGAGGGGCTCAGCATTTAAGAAGGTTGGTTGGCTGGTATACCAACCGAGCAGTTAATAACTTAATGTCTTACCTAAGTGAACATACAACCGTGTATGTACACTGACACCCCCCCTTAAGTGAAACTTAGGGACCTATGAAAGGACGCTAAATCTAAAAAATGGATCCCAGCTACAACGCCATGATAGGTACCCATATACAAAATGCTCAAAAGAGTAGAAAAAAAAGAAGAGGAAGACTGAAACTCYCCCYCCCMAMWAAAAAAAAGGAAAATTTCCTTCACCCCAAGCAAGGTACAAAGATGAACATATAGGAACATATAGAGTCTCTGCCAAGGGTTTAGTGAAGATGTCAGTGACCTGCAACCCAGTGTGACAATACTGAAAATCAATAGTCTTGTTAATAATTATGAATCARTTGTCCGATGTAATTCATGTGRATTTCTATATGCTTGGTGCATTGATGCTCTACTGGCTCCTTAGAAATATGGATAGTACTTTGATTATCACACCAAATTAGAGTATGTTGCACCTGCTGAAAACTAAACTCTGACAAAGCCTTTCGAGTCCAAATAGACCCAGTGGCAACATTAACAGCACCTTGGTACTTTGCTTCTGTAGAAGAAAGGGTGATGGCAGCTTGCTTCTTGCTGGACCAAACAACAGGACCAGAGCCAAGATGGAAGACATAGCGAGAGGTGGACTTCCGGTCGTTGGGATCACCAGCCCAATTGGATTCCGTATAACCCACTAAATCTGCATTGCCATTGGAAGAATATTGAATGCCATATGTGTGTGTCCCTCTACTGTAGCAAAGAATTTGCTTTGCAACTTTCCAATGAAGCTCATGTGGTTCCTACATGAACTGGGAAACCAACCCAACTGCATGTTGATGCATGTAGCTCAAACAAGTATTTCCACAAAAAGTGTCTAACTTATGGAAATCGTCATTTAATGACTCCTATGCTTTTTGGGAGTTCACTTTATTAATTAATTAATAAAGTGAACGTCTTTTTATAAAGCGAGTTTCATTTAATAAAGTGCCTAAGTTTTGACATTAGTGACTTAAATTAAACGTAAGCCATTGATCTAACAGGACAATGAGATTTAATCTTGTACGTTGAGATAAGGGATTTGGACCAACTCAATGTTATAAAAAGACAACAAAGGGAAGAGTCAAGACACCTTAATTATTCACAGTGAGTGAGTAATTTGGCGAGGAGAGAACAGAGCAACAACAACTGCACACAAATTGAGGGCAGCAGAACTGCTTCATGCCAACCGAGGCAGCATGCACAGGGTCGTGCAACAGATCTGTACAACAGTCAAGCAACAATAGACAGGTCGCACGTGTGAGCTGCAACAATTAATTACAACAGTAGATTGGTCGTACGAACAACAGATCCGTATGAACAACTTCAAAAGATCAGTTGCACGTAGATCGAGGCGCTGTGATTTAATCAAATTTGCAGTGTGTCTGTGGTTTTCTTTCTCAGAGCCATTTTCCCGAGTATGGGAGCTCTTGTAAGTTTTGAAGTTATTTTGAATGATGAGCTGATCATTGAAGAGCAAAAAATAATTGTCCATGTGTGATTTTGTTTTTCTGAAATTTCCACTGCAAGGTTAAATAATTTCAGTACTATAAATCAGATCTGGTCTTATTTATCTAGTTGCTGTTTTTAAGAAATTAACATGGTATACCGTATTAGAGCATCCGCTCTAAGAGAAAAGCAGAATCAGTGGTTGAGTGCAGAATTTTCAAATTCAGAGGTCTCAAGTTTCAACAACAGTGTGCTTGAAGGACTAAGTATAGGACAGCCATATCAGCTAGCAGTATCAGGTTCGAGGATAGGCTAGATGGGGTCAAACTTCTTGCCATGGAAGAAAAGAGTCTCACTGCTCTTGAAGGAGCAAGACTTGTGGGAGAATGCGACCAAGGTTCTTCCTCTACAAGTAGATCTAGTAGATCAAGCAACACACGAGAAGAAGGACAGAAAGGCACAAAGGGTGATTCTAGATGATATAAAAGATCACCTAAAACCAGCACCAAAGAGATGTATGATGCCCTAATTGCTCTATTCCAGAGTGACAATATCAGTTGGAAGATGATCCTGAAGAACAAGCTGAGAGATTCCAAAATGAACCGATCTGACAACGTTACCACCTACCTTATGAGGATCACACAGATCCGTGATTAGCTTGTAGCTGTTGGAGAAATAGTTGATGAGCCAGAGCTAGTCAATGTGGCTCTGAATGGGTTCACCAAGTCTTGGGAACCATTCATCAAAGGCATATGTGCTCGGGAGACACTTCCCAAGTGGGATAGACTATGGGATGAATGTATTCAGGAGGAGACTTGGGAAGAGTCCATATCCTACATGCAAGGAGGAGTTGACAAGAAGTTGGCTTTAATCACCAAGGCTAAGAAAGGCAAAGGTAAGGCTTCATCAAGAAAGGTAACAGTTAGGGAGAGGGACAACGGTCTGGATAGAAGAGGGACTTGAGCAAACTCAAGTGCTACATTTGTCACAAGAATGGTCATTGTGCTTCTCAATGTCTAGAGAAGAAGAATGGCAAAGGGAAGATGTAGCAAGTAGCAGCCACAACAGAGACTTAGTTGAGTGAACTTGCAACAAAGTTCGAGAGTGATTTCTCTCTAGTGTCCTATCGACCAACACTATAGCTAGGAGTGCTTGGTACTTGGATAGTGGTGCCTCTCGCTACATGACGGAAGCTCGAGAGCTGTTCAGTGGATTATCAGAGGAAGACTCAGAGATCCACATAGAGCTTGGTGATGATGCCAAGTATCTAGTGAGGGGTCAGGGGATAGTTCAGTTCTAGGTTGAGTTAGGAGGATCCTTGGATGCTAAGGAGGTAGTCTATGTACTTGGTCTGAAGAAGAACCTTTTGTCCATCTCAGGCATGGAGGACAAAGGTTATGCAATTACCTTCCAAAGGGGGTAGGTGTTCATCTGCCTAGAGGGAGCCAGTCTCGACACTGCCATGAGGATTGGAGTCAGGGAAGGGAATTTGTACAGGCTTCAGGGAAAGCCTCTTCAGGCATTGGTGCACAACACTGAGAGCCTATGCAAGTTGTGGCACATGAGGATGGGACATCTACATCATAGAGCACTATCCATACCAAGGGAGATGGTCACCAAACTTCCATACTTCAGTTTGGAGCAACAGGGGGTGTGCAGAGGTTGTGCGAAAAAATGTCAAGGTTTCATTTCCTAGTTGCAAGAATTGATTCAAAGGGATTTTGGATCTGATATATTTTGATGTTTGCGGGCCTAGGTTAGTTGCTTCAGTGAAGGGTGCATCTTATTATGCAACCTTCATTTATGATTTCTCTAAGAAGACCTGGATCTGCTTCATGAGAACCAAGGATGAGGTTTTTAGTCGGTTCAAAGAGTTCAAAGATCAGGTGGAGAACTTGACAGGGAAGAAGATCAAGGTGCTAAGGACAGACAATGGGGGTGAGTATACCTTCAATGAGTTCAGAGATTTTTGCAAGGAGGCAAGGATCAAGAGGGTGAAGACAATGGCCTACAATCCACAACAGAATGGAGTTGCAGAGAGGAAGAATCAGTCTATTGTCAGTGCAGTGAAGGCCATGATCCATGATCAGAGTCTGCCCATGTTTCTATGGGCCAAGCATGCAACACAACCGTGTACTTGCAAAACAAGAGCCCTCACAAGATATTGGAAGATAAGACCTTGGAGGAAGCATTCACAGGTGTGAGACTTGAGATAGGACATCTCAGGATTTTTTTGGTTGTCTAGTTTACATCCACAATCATGTGGAAAAGAGGACATATTTGGAGCCCTCAGGTCAGAAGGGCATCCTAGTAGGATACAACGAGGATTCAAAGGCTTACAGAGTCTTTCTGCCAGATTAGCAAAAGACAGTGGTGAGTCGAGATGTCAAGTTCGAGGAGAACTTGGCATCAAGGAAATCTCATGAGATTCCTACAAGTTGCAGATGATACACAACAAGTGGATCCTAAGGATGAACAGAGCAGAGAGACTTCCAGTACAGAGGGCCAACCTTCAGGGGAGGAAGAGAAGTTGGCTCCCTCCAAGTCAGCCAGGAGGCCTAGGTGGTTTGAGCAGACTTTGAGAGATGCTCAGGAGCATGTTTAGGCTCCCAGGACCACATTCAGGGAGAGCTGATCTCCATGGAAGTTTTTGACTTATATGGCTTTGATGACCAACATCATAGACTCAGAGCCTTCCAACTTTGAGGAAGCAACCAACCAGTAGGTTTGGAGAGATGCCATGGTGGAGGAGCACAACTCCATCATGAAGGATGATGGCTGGGAGATTTATCGAGACCAGTGGTAAAGCCAGTGGTGACCTCCAGATGGTTGTTCAAGATCAAGCATGCAACAGATGGCAGTGTGGAGAAGTACAAGGAGAGATTCGTGGCTCGAGGATTCTCTTAGAAAGAGGGAGTAGATTACGAGGAGACTTTTGCTCCTGTAACTAGATACTCCTATCCGAGCAATGATTTTTATTGCTTTAGAGATGGGATGGAGGATCCACTAGATGGATGTGAAGACAACCTTCCTCAACGGGATCATTGAGGAAGAGGTCTACATCGAGCAACCACATGGGTTTGAGGTTCATGATAGAGAGTCCTATGAATGTAGGCTTAAGAAAGCTCTGTATGGACTCAAATGGGCACCAAGGGCTTGGTACTTTAGGATCGACAGCGATTTGCAGAGCATGGGCTTCACCAAGAGTGAGGTAGATTCAAGCTTGTATTTCTTACTTGTTGGATTTGAGCCCCTCATTTTGGTGCTCTATGTGGACGATCTAATTTTGACAGGGGCAGAGGAGCTAATTGTAGGATGCAAGTTAGACTTGGCGTCAGAATTTGAGATGAAGGACATTGGGCTGATGCACTACTTTCTGGGACTAGAGGTATGGTAGAGATTGGGCGAGATCTTCCTTGGACAGGGGAAGTACACCTTAGAGATCCTAAGAGATTCAGGATGGAGGACAGTAGACCGATGACCACTCCAATGGTGACCAACTTGAAGAAAGTGGATTCTTCAGATTCAGAGTTGGCAGATTCCAGGCAGTTGATTGGTTCATTGATGTATCTGGTCAACACTTGACCAGACATTTTCTTTGTTGTTAACACCTTGAGTTAGTACATGGTGGAGCCGAGGCAGGTTCATTGGATAGCAGCAAAGCACGTGCTCAGATATTTGCAGGGCACAATCGGGTATGGCTCGAGGTACCTTGGTAGAGATGGGGTGAAGCTACAGGGCTACTCAGATTCAAATTGGGTAGGAAGTGATATTGATCAGAAGAGCACCTCAGGGTGCTGTTTCAGCTTGGGGTTAGTGGTGATTTCCTGGTGTTCAGCAGGAAACAGGCCTCAGTAGCACTCAGTTCAGCAGAAGCTGAGTATATGGCAACGAGCTTAGCTAGTTGTGAAGCAATCTGGCTTCACAAGCTACTCACAGAACTATTTGATCATGAGTTGGAGCCGACAATGATTCATTGTGAAAACCAAAGTTGCATAAAAATCTCGGAGAATCCAATGTTCCATGACAGGTCGAAGCACATTGAGATCAGATGCCACTTCATCAGAGAGAGGATCCTGAAGGGAGCATTCAAGCTCAATTGCATTCTGATAGATGAGCAATTGGTAGACATACTCACCAAACCCTTGGTGAAAGGGAAGTTTGTTTTCTTTCAAGACAAGCTTGGAGTGGTGGAGAATACCTTCCTCGCTAAGAGGGAGTGTTGATGATTGTAGCTCAGACATGTATTTCCACAAGGAGTGTCTAACTTGTGGAAATCGTCATTTAATGACTCCTATGCTTTTTGGGAGTTCACTTTATTAATTAATTAATAAAGTGAACGTCTTTTTATAAAGTGAGTTTAATTTAATAAAGTGCCTAAGTTTTGACACTAGTGACTTAAATTAAACGTGAGCCATTGATCTAACGGGACAGTGAGATTAATCTCATCCGTTGAGATTAGGGATTTGGACCAACTCCATGTTATAAAAAGACAACAAAGGGAAGAGTCAAGACACCTTAATTATTCACTGTGAGTGAGTAATTTGGCGAGGAGAGAACAAGGAAGTAGCAACTGCACACAAATCGAGGGCAGCGAAACAACTGCATGCAAACCGGGGCAACACGCACAGGGCCGTACAATAGATCCGTACAACTCTACAGATCCATATAACAATCAAGCAACAATAGACCAACCACACATGTGAGTTGCAACAATTAATTACAATAGTAGATTGGCTATACAACAAATCCATACAGGCCGTACAGATCCGTACGGACATCCTTTGTAGGTCAACTGCACTTAGATTGAGGCGCTGTGATTTAATCAGGTTTGCAGTGTGTTTGTGGTTTTCTTTCTCAGAGCCATTTTCTCGAGTACGAGAGCTCTTGTAAGTTCTGAAGTTATTTTGAATGATGAACTGATCATCGAAGAGAATAAAATAATTGTCCATGTGTGATTTTGTTTTTTTGAAATTTTCGTTGCAAGGTTAAATAATTTCAGTAGTATAAATCATATCTGATCTTATTTATCTAGTTGTTTTTAAGAAATTAACACTGCATAGGAGATATTGTTAGTTTTCTTAAACCCAACATTCGACAGTTTATTCCGAATAAATCACTTATTAAATACATGCACAACTGAGTTACTTAACGAAATTACACCGGAAGCATAAAACTGAAACCATACACATTGCACAAAATATTTCTGGGTAAACACCCCTAAAAAAATCCAGAAGGGAAAAATAGATCTGAGTTGACTTTATTAAATAAAATCTTGGGCTCTCGTCCTGGGATAATGGCCCATCTAAGGAAAATACAATCACAACAAATAACTTAGCCTACCTGGCTGCTATCTCCCTTACTGCCCCTTGCTCCTTCCTTTGTCCCTGCCCACTCACACTTGGATGAAATGTCCTCTTCACCCAATCAATGAGATCTCCTCACTATGTGTGTGACACAAGCACATGAGCAAAAGTCTTTCTTTGCTTCAATGCACTCTGTGTGTGTCTCATCCTCTCACTTAGGTTGCCTTTTATTATGTTGAGTTAACCCTAAATCCAAAACCGTAGATCTCTAAAGTGATCAAGGGCTGGGATTTGATGTTACCTTCACTTTAGATCTAACATCTAGGATTTAATCAACTCACTTAAGTTACTAATGCCAAAACTTAGGCATTTAACTTAATTAAATTCACATTAATTAAACAAGGCATTCACTTTAATTATTAACTCATAAAGTGAATTTCCTAAGGTTCTGAGAGGTAATAAAGATGACTTCCACATGCGAGACACCAAGCCAATGTGGAATTACCCGTCTGATGCTAAATAGATCAACAAATATCAGGTCGATCGTGAGTCAAGTATAAGAGGCTGCCAACAAGCTGCCGATACAAAGTTGCATCAACCAAAGGAATGGAACACTTTGACTCTTGACAAAAATGGCATGGGTGCAAATTTGCAATCGGAGATGTGAAATCTGTTCAACGGATCCAACACATACTTGGGCTGAGAGAGACCTATCTCGGATGCATACTAAGTGATCTATTATCCAACAAGGTAGTGAAGGAACCCTAAGTCTATCACGTCGAACTATTGATGAAGAATGGACTTCACATGATCAATTAAGGTAGGTGAATTCTTAGTGAGAATGAGATCTTATACATAAGAGAAGGAGGAGGAGAAATTCATCATCTTACTGCAATAGACATTTGAATCATAGTGGCAACAAGAAAATCATAGAGAGAGAAGAAAATAATCCATCTTCTCATACCAAGTCCTAGGGGCTTGTTTGAGACCATGCGAGGATTTTTTAAGCTTGCACATAAGTGAAGAGTCTTGATAAATTTAGGAGGTTGCTCCATGTATATCTCTTCTTGCAAATATCCATGAAGAAAGGCACCTTTGACATCCATTTGGTGTACTGTCCACTTACGAGATGCAACTATAGAGAGAATAAGGAGAATATAATTCATTTTATCCATAGGTGTAAAGGTTTCAGAATAGTCAATGCCCTCAACTTGAGAAAAACCTTTAGCAACCAATTGAGCCTTATACTTGTCTACGGTACCATTTGTTGCATACTTGGTTCGATATACTCATCAAACAAATTTTCTACCTTTTGGAAGAGGGACCAAGTCCCAAGTGCTATTTTTCACCAAGGAATTATACTCATCTTCCATGGTCGTGTTCCATTCTACAATACCATGTGCCCCATTAAAATCCTTTGGATTTGAAGTACTAGCTATAAATAGTCAAGAAGTTCTTTGAAGGGAGGACTTGGTTATTCTTTGACCTAAATTAGGAAGTGGGGGAAGAACCTCATCATGTTGTTCTTCAAGATCACTATCGTTAGTAGGAGAAGTCAACTCAAAAGAAGGGAACATCATATGAAGATGTGAGATGCTAAGGAGGATGCTCATTAAATCAAACACTCTTGTTGATGATCAACTTATGTGTGTCGGGATTAAGTAATCTATACCCTTTAACATCTTCTGGGTAGCCAACAAAGATGCAAAGCTTATTTTGTATCTCCATTGCCTTGTGTTTTTCTTTAGGGATATGAGCTGAAGCATTACACCCAAAGACTTTGATATTGTCAATAGAGGGTTTCCATTCACTCCAAGCTTCTTTTGGGGTCATCCCTTGGACAACTTTGTGAGGCGTGCGATTTTGAACATAGTTGGCACAATTGATGGCTTCAACCCAAAACTATGGGGCAAGACCTCTAGAATAGATCATGCAATTTACCATCTCCTCGAAGGTATGATTCTTCCTTTTAGCAACACTATTTGCTGTGGATAGTAGGGCACAATATGTTGTAGTTGAATACCTTCAGTGGCATAGTAGTCTTCAAATTTATGGTTAACGTATTCACCGCCATTATTTGTCCACAAATATTTGCTAGACTTTCCATATTGCTTTTCAACCAAGGCTTTGAACACATGAAAAGTGTCAAAAGCCTCACTTTTGTTCATCAGAAAGTAGACCCAAGGGCGTCTAAAGTAGTCATTAATGAATGTAAGCAAATAGTGAACCCTTTGAAAAGACAAGGTAGGAAAAAGGCTTGCAATATCACTATGAGCAAATTGAAGAACTTTGGAAGCTCTCCAAGATTTTCCTTTATTAAAACTATCTTGAGGATGCTTGCCAAGAACACACCCGATACAAACACCATCAGAAAAAGAGATAGGTGGAAGATCAATGACCATATTTTTGCTTACTTAGTTGCTAAAGATAGTGATAGTTTAAGTGACCAAATTGCTAATGCCATAATCTACTTAACTCATTTGAGTGAGCAAGTAATATGTTGGTAGGGGACTCCAACACAAAATGAGAAAATGAGTACAAGCGTGCATGATGATCCACTTTCCCTATGGCAACAATTTGCAAAGGATCCTCAATTTCAGGAACAACAACCAGATGAGGAGTAAACAAGATTGTCTTCCTTGAACCATAATTTGCAACCTAATAATTGAGAGCAAGTTAGCTGAAAGATTAGGGACATATAAAACATTGTTGATCATGCTATCTATCATCTCAATGGAACCTTACCCTAGAATAGCCAAAGGCGAAGAGTTTGACATAAAAATATTCTCAGTGTTGCATGAATTAATAGAAGCAAACAAATTCTTATGTGCATCCATGTGATGGGTTGCTCCAAAATCAAATATCCATTCAAGTGAGGAGAAACTTGCAGTAACAAAGAGAGCTATAGCATTTCATATATCATTGCTAGAAGAAGATAGATTGGCATTTAAATTGTGTTTCTTCATTTCTAAAGACAAGACAACCAATTTCTTGAAGCAATGAGATTCCGAATGACCCTCTTTT
>SNQJ01S0140744.1:12731-24994 GCA_010110895.2 Picea sitchensis
AAAAATCCTTATATGGGGAGGTAAGAGCTTTGATTGGATCTTGGGAATTGTGATATTTTGGAGAATTTCCTAAATCTATAACACTAGAGAGGACGAATTCATAATTGGAGGCACCAACATAATTACACACAAAAGCAAACCCTTGTCATAGACAAGATAAAAGACCCCGGAATCTATAAGGATAAGCTAGGATGATGTAAGAAATATTTTCCAACAAAAGAAATTATTGGGAAACCCCAAGTGGACATGGATTCAAAGACATTGGAAAGTAGACACCTAGAAGTAAACAACATCCAATGAGGGACAAGAGATAAGGGACCTATGAGAGGAAAATAAAATGGAAAAGTTGGAAGTGGAGATGACATTGGTAGTTTAAAGACACTGAGGAAAAACACTATATGAGTTCTTTTGCACAATGTTTTGAACTATCTTTTTACAAGCACTAATTTGTACAATAGTAGGGTAGCTAAGGTCTCACAAATAGTGTCGGTATCTTGGTTAGAGAACACCTACACTGTTTGTGAGACCTTAGCTTGGCTTAGGAAGCCTTTTCCCTAGTGGAGTCATAGCCCCAGATTGGGGGTGACCTATTATTGAGAGAGTTAAGACAACAATGTCTATGGTTGGGTGAAACATCTAAGATCTGCAACTAGTTGGTGCTTTTATAAAATATAAGTTCCATGTTTATATGTGACTTTTATTGTTTTTTATAATGTGTATTTATGTGTTTAATTGTTGTTGTTAGTTTAATGAATATGCTACACATTATATTAATGGATGTTTATGTCATCATGCATGAGATTGTAGGTTATTTGGCCTACATAATTGTATCATATGCAGGGCATATTGTTATTTGGTATCACAAAGGGTAATTTATGAAAAATATAACTCAGGTTGAAAGAAATTCGAAAAGTACAGTATGTATAGAATAGGCATTATAGTAATGTGGCTCAACATGGAGTTGGGTATGTTACCCTCAACCACCAATGACAATAGCGGTTAATTACTTAGAGGGACCCAACTAGACTGAACTTGAACTGGACTAGAAATAAGGACCTCATGATGAACTCCACCTTGAAATAATGCTTGTGAACCAATTGAGCTAACCCACTAGGACACACATGCCCACACACACTCATATATTCTAATGAAAACCTCAAAGGATGCCCCCCTTTTCATAAAATATCTATATGGAAGGTAGTTCAACCATCAGTGACAATAGCAATTGATAACCTAGAGGGACCCAACCAAACTTAGACCTTAGTTGGACTAGAATCGTGGAGCCATGATGAACTCCACCTTGATACAATGCTTGTGAACCAATTAAGCTAGCCCACTAGGCTACACACACATGTTTCTCTTGCCACTTTCTATTTTCCCTAACTTGTGTCCACTAGCAATGCAACAAAGTTGCTACCGTTCTCCCATCTTAGGATGCCACATATCCATGCTCAATGACTGCCATTAACAAGTCAACTACCCCTTTCAATCTTTGATAGTCTTGGGTCCACATGGGTGTTTCATGGGCCCTACCACCTGTCACCTTTTGATTCATTCGTCAACTCCCTTTTACCAAGCCTCACTTACTCTTGAGGGTTCCCACCTCTATGTCATTCTTATGTGATAGGCTCCTTCCACCCTCCACATTTTGCAAACTTCTCACTTAAACCCCAACATCTTTCTGGCATATTCCCCTTGACATATTCTTAGTTGACATGTGAGGGATAGATCAACAAAAGGTGAGAACATGAACTCTCTCTTGTGTCCAACTTGCACCCTTCCATTTTGATCTTACAAAATTACCAACCCTTGATTAAAGTTACTGATCAAATTATTAGGAGACTCATCCCTCTCCCTAAATTCTTTTGTTGTGAATTAAAACCCTAAATTCTTTTGTTGTGAATTGGAACCAGGTTGAGAGGGAAAATAGGGCAATGTCAAGGCATAAGAAAATGCTTTGCATGAATTATACGATGGCTTGTGGGAGAGTTAGCTAGAGATGTCCATTGTATAAGGACACGTAGGATTCATGGAAACATTGTTGATAACCGTTATGTTATTTTCATTGCACTATTGTGATGGAGTGTTGAGGTCAAAGAATGGGAGACACGGACAAGTTGTATGCTACTCTTCTTGTAAATTGTTAAGAGATTAGTTAATTATTTAGTGTGTTTTCTCCCATTACTCAAGATCCCACTCAAAACTTATGTATTTTTTTATGATTGTGTTCTTACTCGTGGCCAATTTATTGTTGTTCAATGTTAACGGACACACTACTAATCAAAACAAAATAAAAATAAGATTTGAATATGCTATGTTAATGTTAATGCTTATGCATATTTATGAGTGGACGTTGTTGTTTATGCCCTTCCTATTCAATTCTATAAGTTAATGATCAAGTTAATGCTTACATTACAGTGTTATTAATGTTTATACTACTTATATAAATACTTTCCACGTTGGACAAACATTCTTTAACACATGTCAACGTTGTTACCTTTATTGTTCCACGTAACTTAGAAGGTCTTCATTAATGACGTGCGAGATTACATGTAAAAGTTATGCCAAAGGGGATTTATCAATGCTCCATTCTCCTCACTACCTCTTTCACTTCCTCTAATGTGACATATCTAAATAATTTCTTGTCGTTGGATTCATGTTAGTGAATATGACATTCTATGTTCAACTATTATTTACTAATTTTTTTCTTGTAAATAATGAATTGAATTGTGCACAACTAAGTTATTGTATCTCCATGAAATTCTCTTATTTTGTTGTATCTAAAAGGGTTATTTTAAAGGTCTAGTTTATTGTTCTTATGTAACTAGATTAGTGGGAGAATGTATTGTTTCTATCCCTTGTTTTTAGCCATATACTTTTTTATTTCAACCTCCAATATTCTTCAATCCTAACTACCTTGATAAATTTATATGATAATGATTATTTTAAAATAAATTTAATAATTTTTGGTTATTCAAAATTAAATTTAATTGGTTTTAATAAATTTAAATTATGTATCAATTAGTTTTATTTAATTATTAGTTAATTTGAATTATTTTCTGTTTTTTTTTCTCCGAGAAAAAAATCATTGTATTGGTATTTCAAGTGGAAATCAAATATGCATTGACGATCCCTTCGACTTATAATGTTAGAAGCCATTACCTCTATCAGATAAAATTATAGTCTATCCTTATGACTTTGACTCTTACAATCATCCTTATACAGGTCTCTCTGTAAACAAATAGTTCCACAACATCATATTGATGCAAAGATAAAACCACGGGACAAACTCTCTCTAACTTTACATAATCAAAAAATAAAACACAACCAAAAATACATTCATCAAAAAAGTTGTAAGTGTATCAAATCTGTAGGAGTATGATCTTTAATCTCATGAACAACCTTCCTCCAAAATGAGCGCTTCCTTTGATAACTGATCAACTTTGTGGTTGAATTATCGGTAGACATGAGCAATGGACACCTCTTCAAAAATTAATTTACTTTTCATAATCCTATCCAAAATAGGCCCCAACTCCAAGTTATAAATGCTACTTTTACCATTTTCCTAGTCCATTAGAAGTTTGGAGTTACCAAAGACCTATAGCCTCTTAGCTCGCATGTTCACTGCAACCTTAAGTAGGATCCAGAGGGCATAGAGTTCTGCTCTATTGTTTGTGCCCAAACCTTCCCCATTCCTTAGTAATAAGTAATTTGAATTATCTAGATAAAGAATGGACCCAACTGTTAAGCTCCAAAGTTTTGCAAATACAATAACTACACAAGATCCCAAGAATAATATAGAAAAAACCCACTTTATTATTACCAAACCCTTAGGGTAGGGAAACACCATACAATATATCCTATTTGTTGGAAATTGTGTTTTCATTGATGTCAAAGGTAGTCATGGAGGTCATTGGTAGTGACTCCCTGTGAAGATGAAGGTAGACAGACTGTGATGATAGGTCCAAGGACCGAAACTTGTAAACAAAATCAAACCAGATAGAGCAAGTCAAGAAGGTCCCTGTGCATCTATATATCTCTGTGTGTAAATTCTGGCGAAGGTTCTGTGAGCAAAGAAAACGTAAGCCGTTGATCATTGATCATTCAACAAGATCAGTGATCCAGACGTGAAGCTAATGAAGCAAAGGCAAAAGACAATATCCCACATGCATAAGGAAATTAGACTTTGATGAGTTTATAATGAAAGAGTGAAGG
The DNA here is from genome assembly GCA_010110895.2 of Picea sitchensis. Lineage (NCBI taxonomy): Eukaryota > Viridiplantae > Streptophyta > Pinopsida > Pinales > Pinaceae > Picea > Picea sitchensis. Next base: position 16,947 of record SNQJ01S0140744.1, read on the forward strand.
TTCTTAGTTCAGATACAAATGGAAGAGCCATGGAACCATGTGAAAGGAGTTAACTTTTAGTGCCAGATTTTTTGTTTGTATGTTAATAATGGAAGATCGAGATTAAATCTTAAAATTCATATCTAACCAGATCCATGGACAGAAGCAGTCCTGAATTCAGAATCTGATACGATGGTGAAAGGTGTTGGAAGTTCGATTTTTCTCTCATACCATCTTGAGACACTTCAATGGAAGAAGCTTTGAATCAACATGGACCATTGATCTCTCAGAGAAATAGTGAATAAAATTGAATCGATGATTGGATGTGAAGGACTTTGAATGATTGTGAGCCAGCTTAGATTCCACGGTATGTCCACATTAGTGCCACGACACCCAACACCCATAGAAGGGGACACATGAAGGATACACGAGACAAAGAAGTGGTAGGTAATAAATGTCACATTATATGCCACATATCAGACTTCACACAATGCCACATAAATACCAGGACAGTGCCATGAAAGTAGGCAAGTGTAACCTAGTGACTAGATCTCATGTCGTGAGCATATTTGGCCACGTACAAAGGTGTTAGGAACTGTGACGATGAAGGAAACTTTGAATTAATATTAATCATTGATCTATCGGAGTAATAACGAATTAATATGAATCCCTGATCTATCAGAATAATAGCGAATTCATATGAATCGTTGATCTATCAGAGCCATAATTATCTGAAGAGGAATGCTGACAGAGTAATTTACACTCTAAAGCAAAAGTGTCGAAGAATATTCCATTGCACCTTGATTTACGACAGATTTTTTCATTCGTTTCAATCAACAACCATGATCTATTCAGAGTAAGTTAGATTGAAGACTCATAAGACGACACTTGGAGGCTGACGGAGACACATGGCAACCGACATCCACGAATGTGAAGTGGACACGTGGCAGTTGGATCCAAGAATGTAAAGGCAACACGTGGCATACACGTACAAGCTGACTGACAAAGACAAGGCTGCAGGTTAAATCATGATCATTGATTACAACAGATCAATGGTGGAGGATGATACATTGGTGACCGTCGATCATAAATGATTAACAATAGAGGTTGTTTTAGTGTTTGAAGTTAGACCATCAGAGTGACTCAACCTAGAGCAACATTAATACTCCAATACGAAGGGTATTGAAGAATATTCCACCACAACCTTGATTGACATGTCGACGATAGTGGGCCCAACTAATAGTGGTTAGAGTAAGTTAACCCACAAAGAAGATTAAATGAACATAGTCTAGATCAAGGGTTCTGGGAGAAGACTTGTGGAAACATGCTACTGCAACAAAGGTTTAATATGGGGTCTACTATCATCGGATCAAAACAACTAAAGTCATGTATTTGCTTCCAGAAGAAAATGCCGATGACGACGTGTTAAGCATCAGGTCATAGCGTTGGTCCTCTGGCGAGTTAGTGCTAGCATGTAGGAGTCGAGAGTATCGTCGGGGATAATATATTGTCATGATAAGGACCAAGAGAGAAGTCGACGACGATGATGTTAAGTGACAACGACGAACGGTTGAGATGAATCCTTTGATCAAATCAACGACCGAGAATAGAGGAAGGGACTTTGATAGAGGTAACTCCAATAGGCCCAATGGTCCCAATGATTATGATCACAAATCAATGAATGACATGAAAGGAAAAGTGATTGGATGGTTGTTGAGTGTTGAATGCCTTGGTACTCTGATGGTGCCATTGAATGCAATTACAAATCAATAAAAGAAACATATTGAATAAATGATCGAACAATTGTTGTGCGTTGAGATGGTGTTGAGTGTTTGAACACTCCAGTGATCCCGATATGAAAGAATAAATCGACAGTTGTGATCAAATGAAGGACAAATCAGACAAATGTTGTACATTGAAGTGTTGTAGAGTGTAGTGGTACCCCGATGAACACAATCATAAATCAATGGACAAGATTGAATCCAGGATGAGATCCGACCACTATTAAGTGTCAAAATTGTGTTGTGTGACTTATGAGAAGATCGCGTGAAATGAAAGCGTTAGAGGCCAATTTTGAAGAATCGATGGACCCAGTGCCGACTTCATGAGCATAATTTTTGGTATGTGGACAAATCCAAGAGAGAATGAAGTCTATAAATAAAGATGCCCAAACCAAATTTTAAATATTGTGGAAGTGTATGTGAAGAAAGAAGCGTGAGGAGAATAGAGGCTCTGAGGCCTGTACGAAAGCATGGAAACAATGAAGATGATCTGAGGTTTGATGACATGGAGGATGAAGCATACTCGAGAGGTATTATGATGTAATCTACTAATTACAAATCTTGTCATGGTGGCAAGGTGGAGCAAGGAAGGGGATTGGTGTCTCCTATAGGTTGGTGCCTGCGAACAACAATTTTGTGGGTTGTCGAGCATCAAAATTGTGTTGTGTGACTTTTGAGCAGATCACATGAAATGAAAGCGTTAGGGGTTGATTTTGAAGAATTGATGGACCCAGAGCCAACTTCATGAACATCATTTTTGGTATGTGGACAAATCCAGGAGAGCATGAAGTCTATAAATAAAGATACCCAAACCATATTTTAAATATTGTGGAAGTGTATGTGAAGAAAGAAGCGTGAGAAGAACAAAGGCTTTGAGGCCTATACAAAAGCGTGGAAGCAATGAAGATGATCTGAGGTTTGATGACACGAAGGATGAAGCATGCTTGAGAGGTATTTTGATGCAATCTACTAATTACAAATCTTGTCATGGTGGCAGGGTAGAGCAAGGAAAGGGATTGGTATCTCCTACAAGTTGGTGCATGTGAGCAATAATTCTATGGGTTGGTGCCCATTGGTTGAGTTGGTGCTCAACAAAGGGATTGGTGTTATGTACCAAATATCTTAATACAATCACCACACAAGATATATGTAATAATATAGAAAACCACCCTTGAGGTAGGGCAACACCATACAATGGATCCTCTCCTGTTCACTTACCTCTTCAAGGGAGCTTCTTCCTATTGAGATACCACGATGATTGTATTCAAATATTTGGTACATAACAATTGGTGTCCCCTGCAAGTTGGTGTCTGCAAAGATTATTACAGATTGATGTCTGTTGTAAGTTGGTGCTTACAATTTTTTATAAACAAAGTTTTGTGGTTTTCTCCCACTTGGGTTTCCTCGATAAATCTTTGTATATTGTGAATTGTATGGTTTAACTTTTCATCATTGACTGTTGGTAAATAAACATATTTTGATTGAAAATAAAAGTTGTGGCAAAATCATTGTGTAATATTGATTCACCCCCTTCTCAGTATGCCAACAATTGGTATCATAGCGGGTTCCTTCAGGAATATCCTAACTGTTGGAATGTGAATCCTCACAACAGAGGGACATGAAGGGTTCTCCACAAACAAAGCCCCAAAATTTGATGGATTGGAATATGTCTTCTGGAAAAGAAGAATGAAAGCATTTTTTATGTCACTTGGATATGATGAGTGGGCTTTACTAGTAAACAGTTACAAAGATCCAAGCACTCCCCCAACTGATACGATTGAAACCAAGCTCGGTAACAATAATTCCAGGGCCAGAAATGTTATTCTTTGTGTATTAACAAAATCAGTATACACTAAAGTCATGCATTGTGCCTAAGTGTTGGACATGCATTTTGGATACAGTTTTGAGAAATCTCCTAAGTGTTGAGGAGATGCACAGTAACAGAGAAAAGAAGAGAAGGCAAGAACGAAGTGTGCAACAAAGGTGCATTTAGGATCGAAGTGCGTAGTGGAATCCCACTTGGAAGCGAACCCAAAAATAAAGAAAGAAAATCAAGCAAGAAGATAAAGAAGAGAAAGCAAGGAGATAAAGTGGGTGAGAAGGAAGGACAACAATTCAGCAAGCAAAAGCAGGAAGAACAACAATCGGGATTGCAAAAGCAACATGCAGACGCAAAGGTAGGAAAAACATGTCTGAACGAGTTAAAAGTAGTTGTAATTGAGTCATAATGAGATTTCAAAGGGTTTTGGGAAAATAAAACAGGGTTTTTGAGCCCTAAATTCCATGTATAAATATGTAATGGGTTGGGAAGAATAGGGGCTCTCTTGGGTTGTGGAGTGTGAGAGAATAGAACTAGAAAGGGAGAGAATCTATGTCTTAAGGTTTAGGGAGAGTTCACGGAAAGAGGCTTGCATTGCAGAGTGGCTAGGTGGGATGGGGATTGATGATATGATGTATCCATTATAGCACAGTGCACAAGCCCGAGATGATTGCACAAAGAATAATAAAGAAGCCAATTGTTGTGGACGTGGCCCAAAGTTTGGGTGAACCACATTAAATATTGTGTTCGATTGTGTATTATTGTGTGTAATTATTCACAAATATTCCATTTATGCGTGATTAGATGTAGTTTTGTTGTTATATGCTCAATGCATATTAATTATGGATGTTCAGTGAATAGTTTATGTTGCAATATGCGTTATAATGATATTGCATGCTCGAGTTGCTTAATGAAATCAAAGGATATTATATATGGAACATTGCACGCAGGGTACATAAGTAGTAATGGATATGTTGACAACCTTGCATCCCTTCATTACTCTCAAAACTTGGTTCCTGCAATCATACAATGTTGTATAAATATAATTTTTCAAAGGACCGCACAATAAGTTTATGAAAGCATTGGGTACCTAGATGAAGATGTTGTTTGGAGTTTGACTGCTAAGGGACTTTGCACACACAGGGGAACTGGGATTGGCTAAGGGATGGTCTGAAGGTAGGAAAGGATGAAGAGAGAGATGGACCAGGAAGGAAGGGACTAAGTATGCAGAGAAATGAAGACGAGATATAAGAGGAATACGATGAGTTTGGGTACTTACAGTGGAAGAAGGTATAAGAGATTGAAGACTGGAGTTGGGAAAGGAGAGAAACACAGTGAGAATGAGAAGAGAGAACCATTCACACTAATCTAGATCATAGAGATACCACGTATAGAAGGAGAGGAAGAGGATTCTCAGTGTGGTCCCATAATAGAAGGGCTAGTAAGTCCTACTTAGGATAGATCCAGTGTCGAATCCACGACCCCGTGTGCATCACCTAGATCTGAAGTAGCATTTGAAGATTGGTCAAAAGCATTAATAGTTAGCAGAGGAAGTTAGAAGAATAGTAGTCAGAACAATGGACGCAGTGCACCGATTTAGAGTCATCCAACATCATCGAGGGGAGGAACTGCGCAAAATAACATGGCAGGGTTGGAAAACAAATTGAGACCGCATGAGTTCCAGGGAGTTGGATCGAAGGATCCAGAACAACATCTATTTGTATGTGAAACCATTTGGGATACGAAGAATGTCCAAGATGAGGCCACATAGATTGCACAATTGGCAACAATGTTTAAAGATTGCGCGTTAGTATGGTATATGAAACTGCAAAGTACCACACCTACAGGGCAAGCAATGACTCTAGAAGAAATTAGACAAGCATTGTTGAAAGAATTCAAGAAGCCAAAATTGGAGTCGCGGTACATTATAGAGTTGAAGGAGATTAAGCAAGTACAAATCGAGTCAGTTTGGGATTTCAATCAAAGGTTTAAGGATGTGATGGGTAGATTGACATTCCAGATTCTAGATGAGCAACACGGGGAATGGTTTATTGCAGGAATTTTTCCACACATTCATTGCATGTTGGTGCAACAAAAGGTCACATCATAGCCTAAAGTTTTGGAGATTACAATGAAACTGGAAGCATCTCCTGTAGGAGATAGTGGGCGGATGGTGCAGGCCCAGACACAATTGGCTTCCTTGACCATTCAATTAACATAGTTGAAAAAAGGGAAGGAGAAGCAGGAACAAGTCTAGTGTACCAAGTGTAGGACTGAGGGTCACCACAAGGACAAATTCCCAACCTTTGTGCAGTACTTGGCAACTGGAGCACTGAATCCGTTACCAGGAGGAGGGTACTGTGAAATATGTAAGAAATGGGGACATAATCTGCATGATTGTCCATTGTTGCAGAAGTACCAGAGTACACCAAGGAATTTATTTTGTAAGTTTTGTAAGTCAGTTGGGAATGAAGAGAAGGATTGTTGCACATTCTATTTGATGAGAGAGCTCCCTTCAGATATGTATATGATTCATGAGGAGAATGTTGCGATAGAGGGGGGTGGTCCACAATATAACCAGAGAGGCTTTAATCCAGGAGGTAGATGAGGATTTGGTAGAGGTCGAGGTAGAGGAAACTTTAGCAGAGTAAGTAGAGGCCCAATAATATGCTATAACTGTAATCAATTGAGACACTTAGCTCATGACTGTCAGAATCTCTATACAATCTGCACATATTGTAGAGCACTGGATCATGCGACATAAGACCGTCCTCAATTATTGGCGAAATGACAAGCAAAAAGGAATAAAAACCAAAACCCGAATCAAAACATCCAAAAGATATCAGCAGAGATATGTGACGAAGGACTCGAAATAACAGTTGTTACGCGCGGAGGATCTAGAATAGGGATTTATGCGATGAATGGAAGAAGGAAGGTGGAGCAATGGATAAAGAAATTAGTAGGTCCCATGCTGATGTTTGACCCACGGCAGGAAAAAGAGACATATAAGAAGACAAGAAAGGAGATAATGGGACTAGATTGGGCAGCATCGACATCTGTTGCGCCTCTTGTGGTTGACATGCCTACGGTCTATGATCATACCATATCAGAAGGGCCGCTTGAGAAAGTAAGTACTCTGAGAGAATTTATGAAGAGTTGTTTAGATTTGATGAAAGATGAAAATGCATTGAATACATTATGTAAAATGATTGATCATTGCGCAAAAGAACGGGAAATTCCTACCGCACAGAGGGTAGTGAATCAGGTACTGTGCAAGAAAAGGATCGATGGGGAGTTTAGAATAAGTGCGCGGATTAGGGAATATGATGTGGACAATGTCATCTTAGACTTGGGTTTCGATGTGAATGTATCACTGAATCAAACTTGGGAAATGATGGGGAAACCCAAGTTAATTTGGTCTCTCATCTAGTTAAGATTATCCAATCAACACAAGATAGTACCGATTGGTTGATTGGTAGGGATACCCGTGAGTATAGATGGAGTGCACAGTGTAGCATATTTCGAAGTTATTGAGATAGTGGATGATAGCCATCGATATCCAATGCTAATGGGGTTAGAATGAGCCTTAGATAACCATGAAATTATTAATTTTAAGAGGAGGGAAATGATCTTTGAAGTAGGGGACTTGAAGGTTATTGCGTCGTTGGATCCAAAAAGAAGGAAAGAGGTACATAGAGACGACAAAAGGGGATGAAATTGACAAATTGTATAATATGACTACGTGGATGGACAACTAAGTTAACCCAACCATAGATGGTAGACTAAGTTGGAGAAGCATTAGCTCATGTGCATTAGATTCAAAAGAAGATCCGGAGCATTGGCAACAAAGGATGTAGGAAGTCTCAACACAATGGTGTTTTTGTATTACTCGATCATTGCGTTGGATTGGGACAGATTTATGTGATCCAACCAAGTATGATGGGTTGAATGATATATAAACTTTTGTACAAAGGTTTGAGTTATAGATACCTGAGCAATAGAGATTGTTGGCACTAGATGTTGTCTTAAAAGCCACTCCAACCAGATGGTGGGTCGCGCACAAAGAAGGAATAGAAAACCGACAACAATGTAGAAGATTGATGCAAGTTAGATTCAATATCAAGGTGGAGTATATTGCGCAGAAGTATAAAGGGGAAGGTAATCCAACAAATCATGTTGAGCAGTGTGGAAACATATGGAGGACGATACTAAAAAAAGAATGGACATGCAGGTTTATACATACACTAGATACGATTCCAAAGAATTGGTACCTGGAACTAGAAATGTGTAGGGAAACAACAGACTGGGACCAACTGACTCAAAGGTTTAAGGTAACATTTACTTTTGAGCATGAATCTCCATTAGTAGATGCAACTTTACAGGTCATTAGACACATTTTTTTTTAGAAGAGCCAATGGAAGTAGTATATGTTTGTAGTGCACATAGAGCCTCTATGATAGTTCATGAAT
>SNQJ01S0140745.1:0-23788 GCA_010110895.2 Picea sitchensis
ATTTGCTTAACAATACTTTTTAAGTTAAGTATATGCATAGATGCATTTTGTTCACTTTATATACTTATTTTTTAATAAATGTGTATACTCAAAAGCATTGACATATCTAAAAAGTGTGTTGATGTTTGTTGGTTATCAACTTGTCAATTTTACAAGTTGATGGGGAAAAATTCAATGTAACATCAAGGCTATCTTACTTTTTCATTTAGTATATTATGTTTCACTATTCATCTCCAGTGCCAATAATTCTAACTTTCCAATACTTTTCATTGGTTCTTGCTCATCTTAACCTTCAAACACTTTATATTGCTTCTAGAATATGCTAATGTCCCCATTGAACACTTCACTTATTTACAATGTTTCCTAGATATGCTAAACTCCCCATTGAAAACTTCACTTATTTACTTGTTTTACTCCACATTGGATACTTTACCTTTTTGTTTATTTTACAAATTTGCATGCTATATAGACTTAATGCAATTTTTTTGTATTGCTTCCCACATATGCTAACATCCTCATTGAACATTTCACTTATTTACTAAGTTTTACTCCACATTGAACACTTTACTTTTTTGCTTATTTTTACAAAATTTTATGTTAAATGTTGTTGTTTGTTTTTACTTTATTCTTATCATTGTCTTATTTACATAAACACTAATAATATTTTTCTTTATTATATAAATTATCTTTTTACAAATCTCTTTATCTTTCCTTTCCATACAACCTTACTTTAGTGTATACTTTTTTAATTGCATTTTGACGAGGTAACAATCCTCCAACCACTTTTGGCCGTCATTTCTAAAAGTCCATCCAAACAATCTACAAGTTCTTTCCTATTTATTTGGTAAATGGTAACAATCTACATGTTGTGGATAAAGTTTAAGAATGTTCTACTAATTAAAAGAGATATCTGCATATAGTTTTCTTTATTTATTTAGGAGTTGTGAGAAATTTACAAGTTGTGGGTTTGTGTAAAATATTTGAAAGTATAGAAATGTTTAATTATGTCATGTCATATGTTATAGTGTTATAGTTATAACTTAATCTTAACTGTGTGAAGAAAAACAAATCATTCATCTTAACATGAGAGTTGAATAACAAAATAAGAGTTTGCAAAACTGAATGTGAAGTTTTACTCATTTGAAAAACTGAATGTGAAGTTTTATTCATTTGAAATGGCTTTAGAAGCAACTTCATGCACTCATCTCAATAATATTTAAAGATTATTAAATAAATATTAGTAATATTTTTTAAGATTTTAAATATAGATAAAAACCCAAAAAAAGTATTAAATAAACATTGGTAGTATTTTTTTAAAATTTTAAATATAGATAGAAACCCCAAAAAAATCTTAAATAAACATTAGTAGTATTTTTTAAGACTTTTAAATATAAATGGAAACCCAAAAAATTACAGAACATTGAATATGTATAAGTTAGACATTTTATTTGTTATTTAAAAAAAAATTATTGTGTATTAAAAAAATATTTATAGTGATATCAAAATTTCAAAATTTATTTAAATGTGTGTAGAATGTTGAAGTGATGAGTGTATTTTAAAACACTTTCTTATGTTAAATTATTTTGTTTTAAATATAATTTTTTTTTGAAAGTGAAAAGCATGTGGTGTAAATAATAAGAGATGTCACTATAGATGCTACTAGTTGCTGATTTCACACCTAAAACAAAAGAAACAAAAACAAAAAAATAAAAATAAAAATCTACTAAAAAATAATAATTATATAATTCTTTTATATAAATAAATTACTAAATATATAATTTTTCTCTTTATTTAAATTAACACATATAATAATATATATATATATATATATATATATATATATATTAAAATTATACAAAATCAATTTCTGAATCTGATAGTTAAATATCATTGAAAACTTCAGGTGATTCTCACAGAAATAATCCCCACTCCAAATCCTACTTTAACTCAGCAATTTCTAGTCAGATTTCACTAGAAATATCTCTTGAAAAAATCATATTTTTTAGAATCTTTAACTTATTGCATAAATATAATTTTATAAAACCTATAAATATTTCAAAATAAAATATTACATTTTCTTCCCTTAAACAAAGAAATAAGCATTCAAAACAAAATAAACTCAATTCACCTCAATGAAGATGATCCAACTAATGCATATTTTCGATACATCTTCTTAGTACAAACAGTTACCACCAAACTGGAAGACGGAAGTATCTTAAACATCTTCCCTTTGGATCAAAAGAAACTAAGTTACCACCAAACTGGAAGACCGAAAAATGAAAAACCGAAAGGAGGCATCCTTCATACCTATGTAATTCAAAATATAAAACCTTGAATTGCTTGGAGCTTCTTGTGGTTCCATTGTCATGGGATGCATGCAAAGCTGGATGCTGCGCCTAAAGATGACTTGCCCACAAACGAACTCAACTGAATGGCAAACAACATAAGACCTAATTAATTGGCATCCCAATAATCAGTACCTCAGATCATGTAGGCAAGTCATCCTTAGCTGAGTAACCCGCTTTACATCTCCTTGCAAGATTTTCCATCGGCTGCTATTAGAACAGAGCATGCAGTTAGTATCATAACACGGCACTCTCACCTCTTATTTATTTCATTTGAATTTGGGTTAGAATTCCTTTTAACTGGGGGACATGGGGTGGGCTTTGAATCTACTTATATAGTATTTCACGAAAATATGGGGGTAAGGCTTTTTATTTGAAGGACATGGGGGTGGTTTTTTTAATGAAAAGCATCATGCAGTTAGTATCATAACACAACACTCCCACCTCTAATTTATTTCATTTGAATTTATGGTTGGAATTCCTTTTAACTGAAGGACATGGGGGTGGACTTTGATTCTTATATAGTATTTCTGCAAAATATATGGGGTTGGGGCTTTTAATTTGAAGGACATGGGGGTGGGCTTTTTAATGAAAAGCATCAGAGTAATTGTAAATAATAAGAGATGTCACCATAGATGCTACTACTAGTTTACTGATTTCACGAAAACAAAGCAAAACAAAAAACAAAAAAATCAAAATCTACTAAAAAATAATCATATAATTCTTTTATATAAAATAGAATTACTAAATATATAGTTTTTCTCTTTATTTAAATTAACACATATAACAATAAATTATATATATATATATATATATATATATATATATATATATATATTAAAATTATATAAAATTAATTTCTGAATGCAAGAATGGATTGAAGGACATGGGGTGGGCTTTTTTGTGAAAGCATTTGAGTAATTGTAAATAATAAGAGATGTCACTATAGATGCTACTAGTTGCTGATTTCACCCGAGAAAACAAAACTAGAAAACAAAACAAAAATCCAAGAATCTACTAAAATAATCATATAATTCTTTTATATAAATAAATCACTAAATATATAGTTTTTCTCTTTATTTAAATTAACACATATAACAATGGGAATTATATATATATATATATTTAAAATTATATAAAATTAATTTCTGAATACAGAAATGGATTTAGCATGCTGAAAAACTTTAAGGGCACTGATTCTACTGAAATAATCACTCAAATCTACTAACTCAATAATTTCTAATCTAATTTCAGACAAATATCCCTGAAAAATGTCATTTTGTAGAATCTTTAACCTACTGCATAAATATAATTTTATAAAACCTATAAAATGTTTCAAAATAAAAAATGTATTTCTTCCTTAAACACAGAAATAAACTTATTTAAAACAGAATAAAACTCAAAATTGTATCTCAATGAAGATGATCCAACTAATGAACATCTTCGATACATCTTCTTAGTACAAACAGTTACCACCAAACTGGAAGACAGAAAAACGAAAAACCGAAAAGGAGGCATCCTTCATACTTATGTTATTCAAAATATAAAACCTTGCTACTTAAATTGCTTGGAGCTTCTTGTGGTTCCATTGTCATGGGATGCATGCAAAGCTGGATGCTGCGCCTAAAGATGACTTGGCCACAAACGAACTCAACTGAATGGAAAACAACATAACACAATTAATTGGCATCCCGATAATTAATTGTCATCCCAATAATCAGTACGTCAGATCATGTAGGCAAGTCATCCTTAGGCGCAGCATCCCGCTCTGCATGCTCTGTTCTAATAGCAGCCGATGGGAAATCTTCGTGCAAGATTTCCCATCGGCTGCTATTAGAACAGAGCATGCAGTTAGTATCATAACAAGGCACTCCCACCTCCTATTTATCTCATTCGAATTCACGGTCGGAATAAATGCAAAACGATTCTATGTTTCCAAATTTCTATGTGAAGGAGGAAAACGATACCTAACTTTAACTTTCAACACTACGCACGTTGACGATTCTCGGGATAATGACAACATGATTTAATCGTTCGTACTGCATATCTATGTGGATGCTCCAATAAAGCAGGTAGTCATAGATTCATTAGCATGTTGTGGTCGTAGATTCTTCATTAGCATGTTTTGGTCGTAGATTCTTCAAAATGTGGTAGAGATTTTGCAGGTGGTCATAGATTTCTCAATCTTATGTTTGAGTGGGTTTAATGATTAAAACCATGTGAACTTCCTCTTAAAATGTCACATTTTCAAATCCAAAGGAGGTAGGGTACTTATACTTTTGTAGACTTTAAGAATCAACTCACTGGGCCGAGGGGAATCTTCTCTTCCCACAAACAAGGATCTCATACACCATTTTTAGTGTGGCTTAGCCTTAAAATAGATTATTATTATTATTGTGTGATCCATAACATAATCAAAACAACAAAAATAAAAGTAGAAGACGAGACTTAAAAAGAAGCTGACTGTAGTCAGAGCATGCTGATCAAACAAAGGTAAAAGACAGACTCTGGACAGGTTTTACAATCTTGGAGATTAACTATAGCATAAAATAGTTTACAATGTTTTCAATTTTACGCATATTTCCTAAATCCCGAATCAAAGGAATTGATAGGAAGTTTCTTTCAATTGGATTTAGAAATGTCAGATGATAAGGACTCTATTATCTGTATCCAATAATGTTATTGCCGAGAAGGACAAACCCTAATCTAGATAAATATTGTTAGCTTCCTGTTCAATTTTTTGAATCTTTGGTGGTACTCCTTTATGTTGCGTTGGTAATATTATTCTTAAATAGTCCTTACACCTTCAACTTTTTTTGAAATTTTGCTCGTCATTCTTCTTTATGTTGGGTTGTAGTCATCACGCTTTACTTTTTTTTTAATATCTGGTCGTCCTTCTTTAGGTTGAGTTGGTATTTTTATTCTTAATAGCCATCAAGCCTTCAATTTTTTTATTTTATTTTTGGTGAATTAGCTCTTTTTCATGTTGGGATGGTATTATTATTTTTTAATAGGCATCAAGGTTATTTTTATGGATTATATTGTCCATTTTGTTAGTGAATTTGACAAATCATTAAGAATTTTCAAAGATTATTTTTAATAGAATTAAAAGTTACAATCAAATCTAATAATTTAAAGAATAATAAATTAAAAGTTACAATTAAAATCTAGATATTGACTATTTAATTTTACATGTTAATAGAAATTTCACACAGGAATATTCACGATAAAATTTTAATTAAATTTAAAATATTTAAATTACATGTTGATCAGGGAATTTCACAAGAAATATCATGATAAAATTTAATTAAATTTAAGATATTTAAAAAGTTGAAACCCTATTTTGTTCTTTAAAATAATTTAAGAGACATAATATTTTATTGATAGAGAATTTCACAAAAATATCATAAAATTTTAATTAAATTTAAGATATTTAAAAGGAATTGAAAACTTATTTTGTTCTTTAAAACAATTTAAGAGAATAAAAAAAAAAAAAAAAAAAAAAAAAAAAAAAAAAAAAAAAAAAAAATATATTTTATTAATTCTTTTAGTTGGATATTAATCTTGTTATGGTTATAACAATACTATAATATTATGATAAGTATTATTACTTATTTTAGTTAGATATTAATCGTGTCATGGTTGACAACAATATTATGATATTTAGCAATACTATGATATTATGATAAGTATTTAATGTACAAGGATAAGGATAATACTATGCTATTATGATAAATATTTAAAGTATAAGGATAGAGATATAGAAGGGATATAATTATTGTTTTTGTATTTTTTTCCCCATATTTAACTAAAGTCATTTAAAATTTTATAGGATCTGGAAAAGTTTAATACTTATAAATCAATGGGATCGAAAAGTTTCTATTCATACTATAAAAGTTAAAAGATCATTAATTTCAAATATAATATTTCTCAATGTCATTGATTATAAAAGATTTATTAATTTCAAATAATATTTCTCAATGTCATCATTGATTATAAAGACTAAATTAATTTCAAATAATATTTTTCAATGTCATCAAAATTGATTATATGCACAATAGTGATTTCAAAAAAAAATGTGTAGGAGAAGTAACAATTAAATTAGCATGACAATGAGCATTAAAATAGTGACAACTATCTATAGTTGGGAAGAACAATCCATTTCCATTTTACTTGTGTTTTTTCTAAAAAGAAATCTTTGTTTGTTTTTTTTCCATTTTATTTTAATCATTTTACTGTTCAACTTATTTTGGAAAATCTATTCAAGTTGGATTGTTGATTAAATTCGAGATTACAAAATATATTATTATTTTGTTAATTAAATTAAAATTTACAATTGGATTATTATTGATAATATTTTGTCTTGGAAGTGGAAACTTTCCCTTCTTTCACTGTAAAAGAATATATCTATGTCGTAGTAAATTCCAATAAAACAATGATTATATCTATATCCAGTTTAAAAGATGCTTAAGAGAATATGATTTTAATGGAGTTTGATATTAAAAAGTACTTTACACATAATAAAAAAAACCAAAACTAGTTATAAGGCCAAGTCAGATTACTAATAGAATAAGTTTATAAGAAAATTAGATGTTCTATAGCTAATTAAATTCACAAGGAATCTAAATAAGTGCGTAGGAGTATATAAAATAATAGTACTTCCCAGCCACCAACGAAAATTAAGAAGTTACCGGGACAGTCTAGTAACAAACAGTGTACAAATATTATAATCATGAATTAAAGAAGATATGTAATTACATATCATACAATATAAACTAACACAAATGGGGGCAATGAGATATGTCTATTGCCTACTCAATGGAGAAATTAAATTATCATACAACATAAACTAACATAAATGGGGCAATGAGATATGTCTATTGCCTATTCAATGAAAAATGAATTATATCTTTTGGGGCAATGAGATATGTCTATTACCTATTTAATTACCTATTTAATGGATAAATTAAATTATCATACAACATAAACTAATACAAATGGGGCAATGAGATATGTTTATTGCTTACTCAATGAGAAATGAATTATATTTTTGGGGGCAATGAGATATGTCTATTACCTATTTAATTACCTATTTAATGGATAAATTAAATTATCATACAACATAAACTAATACAAATGGGGCAATGAGATATGTTTATTACCTATTTAATGAGCAAATGAAATTATCATACAGCACAAATTAACACAAATGGGGTAATGAGATATGTTTGCTTGCAATGAGAAATGAATTATATTTTTTATTGAGCATTTCACTTATATAAATTTAAGAGTTTTTAGGCATATGAAAATCAAACATTTAAAAACTTAACTAAAAACGAGGTGCTTCAAAGGTGTGTTGTCACTGTAAGTCAAAGTCAAAACATTTGAGCATTTTATAAAAATACCATTTACACATGTATGTAACATGGACAAAGAAAAAACATGTATGTAATTGAGAATAAACATGGGCAAATAAAGTTTATGATATTATCCAATAAATGCAATGTTTTAAAATTAATTTAAAAGTAATATCAAGTTATAGTTTGAGAATTATTCTTGAATTTATTTCATATTGGGGGCAGCATTCTTTATAACTTGTATAACTAATATGTATTCTTTCAAAATAAAAATTATTAATATATAAAAAATACCAAATATATATAGTGGAATTGAAATATATATTAAATTTGACTGATAAACATAATTACAATTATAAAATATATTTATATTTAAGTTACAAAATAAATACTCAAAAAAATTAATTTTACCTAGTCAAATGTTGATTTACTATAAATATTTTATAGTAATATTTGATTTACAATAAATTTTGAGATAGATATATTTAATTGTTTGTACTAAGAAGATGTATCGAATATATGCATTAGTAGGATCATCTTCATTAACTTTATGCATTAGTTATAGGTATTTCTATTCTGAGTTGAGTTTATCGGGCTTTTAATGTGTATTACTGAGATTATTGAAAGAAAATGTATTACTTTTACTTGTATTTTTGAAATATTTATAAATTTTATAAAATTAATTTATATTTTTTTATCATATATATATATATATATATAAAGTATATTTATTAATTTATGTGAATAGAAATATATATTTAGTAATTTATTTATACCAAAATTATATAATTATTTTTTGAAGTAAAAGTTTGTTTTTTTGGTTGGCTGAATCAATTAGTAAGATATGTATGGTGACAACCAATTGTGTTATCTAACTACTATTATGTAGCTCTTCATATAAGTAAGTAGATATTTTCAAAGAATAAACTAACATAACAAAATGCCTTAATGTCACGTTTACATTATTGAATATTATGCAAATTTTTGAAATTTAATAATATTATAAATATTTTATTTTTATTTATTTATTTATATATTTTATAATTCAATATATTTTAATAACAAATAAATTATCAAATTATACAATATATCTTGGTAGAAAAGCAAATAAAAGATATCAAATTATCTCCCATATTCATTGTTCAACTGTTTTTTAATTTTCTTTTATTTATATTTGAAAGATTGTTTAATAATCTTTAAATATTGAAAGACAATTTAATCATCTTTAAATATTGAAAGACAATTTAATCATCATTAAATATTATTGAGATGAATGCATAAGATTGTTTTTAGATCATTTTAAAATGAGTAAGACTTCAGGTTAAGATTAATGAATTTTTTCTTCACATTAGATTAGGTTTTATGTTAGAACTATGAAATTAGATGTCTAACATAATTAGACATTTCTATACTTTCAAATGTTTTACACAAACCCACAACTTGTAAATTTGTTACCACTCCTAAATGTATATTGTAAATCTGTTACCACTCAAATTTGTTACCACTCCTAAATGTATATTGTAAATCCGTTACCACTCCTGAATGTATAAATAAACTAGATGCAAATATCTGTCATTTTTATTTGGGAAACATACTTTATCCACAACACTAGTGAATGTATAAATAAACTAGATCTAAATATCTGTCATTTTGATTTGGGAAACATACTTTATCCACAACATATATATTGTTAGAGTTTACCAAATAAATAGGAAATAACTTGTAGAGTGTGACACTTGGATGCACTTTTACAAGATGGCAGTCAAAGTGGTTGTAGGATTGTTTAGCAAGAATTTTTAATAATTCCTTCCAAAAATTTGAATTAAAATTTGTATATAAAAGGTTTACTAAACAAGGATTGTATGGCAAAGCAGTAGTTGAGTAGTTGGTAAATATGTTGAACAATCAAACTTGCTATAATTAAATGTATTGGAAATGAATAATGTTTTCCAAAAGATAATTCATATAACTTAATAAATAAGTTAAATGTTCAATGAAGATGTTAGCATATGTGGGAAGCAATGCAAAATATTTGTATTAAAATTGGCCCCAACATGAGAGCTGTAAAATAAACAAAGAAGTAAAATTGATGTTAAATGTTGGTAAAACAGGTCAATAAGTGAAGTGTTCAATAAGGGAGTTTAGCATATGCTTAAGCAACAAACATTAAAACAAATGTATTTTAACATTTTAGATATGTCAATGCTTATATATATATATATATATATTAAAAATAAGTATATAAAATAAGCATATAAAAGTGATAATAAAATGCTTTGATGCATATTCTTAACTTTAAAAATATTGCTAAACACACACACACACACATATATTTATATATATTCCCCACAAATATATCTTCATCCTAGATTTTCACAAGCCATATAATTTGCATGATAACTAAGCCATTTATATATTTATATATATTCCCCACAAATATATCTTCATCCTAGATTTTCACAAGCCATATAATTTGCATGATAACTAAGCCATTTATGACAGGTTCATTTGCACAAATATATGTTCTGCGCCTATGCACGAGGCATTAGTAAACAAGTAAAATGGTCAATGGGGAGCTTAAGATATGTGGGAAGCAATGCAAATACTTTGCAATGAAGACATTGTGCATAAAAAATTGTAAAAAATATTAAAAAAGGTAAATTTCTCAATGTGGAATAAAAATTAGTAAAAACGTGAAGTGTTCAATGCACTGGTGAGAATTTGTAGGAAGTAATGCAAATAAGTGATCTGTTAAATGTGGAGGTTAGTAAATGTGAGAATAAATGTAATGTTTTTGGAGGCTAGGATGGATCGGAACCAATGCAAAATATCCACACATTAGAGTTCTGGGAAATAAAATGGGTAGAGTTCTTGGCACAAGAGATAAATAGTGAATCTTATCATAACTAAATTAAAAGGTAATAAAACCTTGATGCTGGCACTGAATGTCTCCCCAACAATGCACAAACATATCTTCTGCACAAATATATGTTCTACATATCCCCACATGCATATCCCCCACATAGTCAACACTTTGTCTAACTTGAACCATTGTGTGCATAAACAATATCACTCATCCTCTCACACTCCCACACTTCACAACTCTATAATTTCAATAGTTCCATAGCATGGGTTCTGGACAATGATGTAATTTGCAAGATAAATGACTTAATTATGAAAATGACGGGTTCCGACACTTCACAATTTCATACTTCCAATAATTATATAGCACAAAATTTCAGCAACGATGTAATTTGTATGATTATTAATTTATGGAAATTTGATTTTCTAAGTTTTGAACATTAATTCTTTCTACTTAATTGAAGTTATTTTAAGTAACAATATTATAAAAATAAGTATATAAAGTGAAAAAATTATTTTATGCATATGTTTAACTTAAAAATTATACCAGTTTCATTGATGTTGTCATTCAATGTCGCCCTAACAACCTGTAACAATTGATAATCAACAAACATTAACTTAAAAAATATTGTTAAACATATATATCTTCCACACAGATATATCTTCGATTCATACATATCGTCCGCATAGATATATCTTCTGGGCGTCTGCACAAGAATATTCCTTTCACATCCAAAACTTAGTCTAATTTGAACCCTTGTGCAAATAATTTATATTACTCATCCTCCTTCACTCCCACACCTTGAAAATTTATACTTCCAATACTTCCATGGTACAAATTCTAACGAACAATGTAATTTGCATGATAACTCACTGATTTATGGAAATTTCATTTTCTATGTTTCCACCAATACTTCTCAATACTTAGTTGAATTTTATTTTAAGTAACAATGGTTATTATAAGAAATAAATATACAATGTGAATAAAATGTTTTTACACATATTTGTAACTTAAAAAAATTTGTTGAGTTGAATTTAATTTAAGTAACAATGTTTATTCTAAAACAAAAGTAAAAACATCTCGCATAGAACTTGGTAAAAGGAAGTATGGAAAACTACATATATTGATGAAGTAATGTAACATTTGTCGAAGTTGGGATGTTAGGGGAGCAATATAAAGTATGTGGATGCAAGGATGTGTGGGAAATAATGTAAAATGTGCACAAGTTAGGTTTTCTGAAAATAAAATAGAGTAGAGTTCCCCACACAATTGATGTTCCTTATACACAACATTGAAATTTACAATATGATAGCATAAACTACTTACCTATACACATACTTATTTAACTAAAGTTCAAAGAAGAATATATGCCCACAATTAAAGAGATGAAGGAAAGTGCAAAAGTAGAGAAATTATGAAACATCAAACTTAAAAAGACAACTACTTTTGTAAACTTAAAGAATTGAAAATAAAATAGTGTATGTAACATCCCGCTCTGTCGCAGTGAACGAACTTATTCTTTGAGGACACTTGCCCGCAAGTGATCCAGATTATTATGATATTAAAAAATTTGAATTTGATTATGATGTGTTATGGGTAGATGACATGTTGTTGTACTACATTGACATAGACAGGTGCTATTGACTCGATTTTACTAAGTGTACAGGGTTTTGGACCTTGAGGATGCGGAGGCATCAATGGAACCCCTTGGACTCTAGATTGAGTCAGGGAGTGTGCTATTTGGGTTTGATTGATTTACTATGAAATTAGTACATTGAGATGATGATATGATGTGGACATGTTCTAAGATGATTTGTTGATGATGTAGGCTGATGATAGCTTGCCGACCAAACTCACATATGGAGTAAGGGGGTCACACATGACTACTAGAGAGTTTGAGGGAGAGGTGTGGACAACAGCCCTGCCACAACCTATTAGCACTCCCGTCGTGGCTCGAACTATAGGTTAACGATTACCTAGTTTGAGGGGACCCACGCTGCCGTGAGGGCAGACTGCGACAGTCGTTTGCGATGATTATAAGGGGCACAAAATAAGGCGAGGGCCTTATTCCTTAGAAGACCTTAGTCTCCCACAAGTTCACCTGGCGGAGTGTTGACTCCAAGGGTTATTGATGTCTACCAATCAGTCAAGAGGCGAGTGACACCCTTGGAGCACATGGTGCATCCTGAAGGGCACGACGCGCAAAAGAAACAAAGAGGTGAGTGACACCCTTAGAGCACGTGGTGCATCTTGAAGGGAACATCGCACAAAAGAAACAAAAGAAGCAAGTGGCACCCTTGGAGCACGTAGTGCGTCTTGAAGGGCACGTCGCGTTGATGATGATAAATGAACGAACCTAGATGGCCCTAAGACAATTAACACATTGAGAATTTTAAAAACCAAACTTCCCTAATTAAATGTCGTCCAGTCCAGAATCTAAGTTCTAAGTCTAACATTTCGCTAGGGGTAAAATTTTGCCTACCCTTAACAAAATATTTATATAAAAATAAAATAATAAAAGTTAAAATAAAAGCCACTTGAGAAATAATTTTGGTCTTCATAATTTTTTTGGGTAAAATGAAGAGAGTAAGAAATTAAATAAAATCGGTGAATATAAAATTTAAAGAAGAATTAATTATATTAACTTTTGATAGTTTAAAAATATACTAAATTATAATAAAAGGAAAGAGGGGTTAAATTGCACACTATCTTTTCTAGCTAAAGTAAAAAGAGGAAAGAGGGAATTATAAAAATTAGGAAGCTAGGGATTGAAGGTAACATAAAAAGGGAAAGATGGGAAACTTAAGGTAAAAGAGGGAGGTCAACTTAGTAAAGAATMTGCAATTAAGAACCTTCTAAATTGAACTAAATTAACAACTTCTATCTGGGTAAAGTCTTTAAAACCTGTAAGGGAATCTAGGGACACCTAGGAGTAAATTTAGGAGTAACTCTAGGTGGGAGAGGGAAATAAGAAAATTTAATAAATTAAATAAAATAATTATTGGAGGAATGTGGGGGATGAATGACACTTGTACGAAGGAGAAATTTTAGAATATTTTTATTTAAAACTTAAATTAAATAAGATTTAGGGAAAGATTGGAAGTTCTAAAACTCTATAAAAGAGAGGAAGGAGGAGGAAGAAAGGGGATCGACTGTTAGCGTAATGTTAGGCTGTCGGATTAGTGACTTGACTAATTTACTTGTGAGAGTTGGGATGTCCCATCTCGAAGAGGAGTGGTAGCTCAGCCTTGCGAGGCGAGCTGGGAGCTAGACGTACCATCTGGATAGTGTGTGGAACCTTTGCGGCTCGAGGAACTAAGGGGGAAGAAAAATACCCCTAGAATTGGATGGGAGGTATTGGTGAGGTCTCAGTGGTCGGTGAGTGGATGTGGCACAGAGAGCGCGGATGTCACTTGGAGCAGGCGATCAGGTAATGGTACGCTTTTAACTTTGCATGATAGAAGGTGTTAGGACCCTGGCCCTCTCTTAGTGTTATCATGATTTTTATATTGGCATTATGAGATGGAAAATACTTGACTTAAATATGCTTGGGTTCTCGACAGATTGACTGGTTTTCTTTTTTCGTTCTTCGGCAATTGTAATTTGTGTGATGGATAAAAAAATATTTCTTCTTAACTCTGTCATTGCCTCGGCTAATGGTTATCTTTCACTTCTCTTCTGGTTCTATGTATTTTTACATCCTTGACTGCGATTTTTGTTACTGGATAAGTTACCTCCTAGCTTGTATTTCTGATGGCCCGCGGTTATTCGTTCTCTATAAATTATTTTAATGGATGGGCAACTTAACACAACATTTTTTTTTCCTATTTAATTGATTATGGCAGTACTCATTTGGATTCTTGGGGGTTGGTAAAACAAATTGAATTTTATTTAAAGTCATAAATAAATTGGTGGTGTTCTTTAGGTGCGTTGCACAACGTTTACCCCTAAGGGAGATGGTAGTATTGTTCCCTATGGTGCGTTGAGCACTTATAATCTACCGTGGGTTGTCTCCTCGGTTCCTTGTGTGGGTGTTGTCATTGTTTCCCTAGGATTTGGGCTCGGGCTTGATGTGTTGACTGTGGGATTGTCTTGGTGGTCGCGTCTCACTTTTTGTTTTCTGTTTAGTTGTTGCTGGATTGACTACGACCTGCCCCATGTGATTTGTGCAATGTTTGGAACTGCGTTTTGCCCTTATTTCATGAAAGAACCACATACGTCCTTTTGTTACGTATCGATACAGTGAGGTCACGTACCCTTGATAGCCATAAAACCTTCGGACGAATCTTCTGTACATTG
Source organism: Picea sitchensis (assembly GCA_010110895.2). Taxonomy (NCBI): domain Eukaryota; kingdom Viridiplantae; phylum Streptophyta; class Pinopsida; order Pinales; family Pinaceae; genus Picea; species Picea sitchensis. Next base: position 14,865 of record SNQJ01S0140745.1, read on the forward strand.
CATGAATCCTTCCTTCATCCCTGCAAGTGTTATTCCTTCCGTGGCCCCTCAAGCAAGTTTTAAGAGAGACGTCTTCTGCCCAATACCAAATTGGGAGGCAAACAGAAAGTGACACGTCTACTCTAGATTCGCCTTACATTTTCGTGAGGAGCTAAGGAGAACATCGATTCCCAGACCCTAATTTAGTATTTGGCGTTATGTGATAATTGGTAGCTCGAGCAGGTTCCTTGTTAAAATGTTAAATCTAAGAATTCCTAAGTTTAATAGTTGAATTGATGGTACCTGCACCGCTTCCAATTTAAATTCAGTGACTGAACCGTTAGCTCCTTTTTGGGCATTCCATTAATCTCGTGAACTGGAGTTTTAGATTTAGAACATTTCCACTTTTAACCGTCGAATTAGAAGTAGTTACACCATCACTTATCACCTTTTTGGGTTGCCCGACATGGGATTCTATTACGTTCAAACTTACCTTTAAAAATTTACCTTTCCTCGTAGTAATTATCCCTTATCACCAGGCAGTAAACGCATCAATGCTGGTGGCAGTAAACTTATCATGATGAAGCGACGGCGCGAAAGGCAGTAAAATTTATTGGTTAGTAGAAACGACATTTAGGAATGACATGTAAGAGCCTAAAAATGGCTACCGTTTAAGAATAATTATGACTCCCTGCGTATCGTTTTCATGTGCCTAACTCCCTGTGTCAAGATTTCTATGATCTCCTGCGTTTTCATTTTTATATTATAATTTAGTTAGACCCCTTTTATTTTTACCTTTATTCTGGTTACCTGGCGGAGAAATTTTTCCCAGGCCTTAATCAATGCCTTATTTTCAAACGCCAAGTCTTTTACCTTTCCTTAAATGCTGGTTTTCGATCTTAATGCCTTGTTCTTCGCTTCCTTATTTATTTTTAAATGGCAACGTCTTGGTTGAAAATGGGTGCTCTTAATTGTCTAATGGCTGAGATTTAATGGTCAAATCCAAATCTAGACAATCTAGTTAGCTTAAATAATGAGTATTGTATGGGTTTGCTTTAGAGTATGGGGGGGGTATATTATCACAATAAACATATTAATCGATGTAATCTAGAGTTAAATAACATTGATGGTCTTTTATCATTGGAGATCAAGTATTAAAGATTAGTTGATATATAATTCTATCCTTGTTCTGCTATTGATATAAATAAGTTGTTCTATCCTCTCCTTTCCATAAGAAGCTAGATATTTTATATATTCTATTGAATGTGATTGGTCTTGTAACAAATGTTTATTTTGGAGATAAAAGTACTTCTTAAGATCTTCTTAATTATTGCCATCATTTTTTTGTTAATGTTAGTGTTAATTTTATAACTATTGCATTAAATTATTTTAGAATATTGCGCTAATTATTGATTATAATTATGGCATTGTTGCGTTAATTGTTGGTTCATAATTATCGATCATTGATTTATAAATTCAGATTATTGAATTAATGTTATTGTGGATTTTTAATGATTGCATTGAACGATCTTAGAATACTGCATTAATTTTGAATTAGGACTGTAGACTAAATGTTAGTTATTGCGTTAAATGATAATTTGTAACTATACATTATTTTTACAATTAAAACTAATGATTAATTATATTGTTAAATGTTAAATCTAGTCAAGGTTCAGACTTGCACAATAAGGTCCTTCAATGCTGAATTAGAGGCTACCTTGATGACAAATTATGATCTAAAGTTGCGCGATGGAATGGCCTTAAGACTAATGTCGAGTGTAGTCCTTTGTTTAATTAATGTTCTACTGGGTCGTAAATTTTTTCGTGCTTGGTCTTCTTGTGTTGGGTGGGATGTAGACGCCTCCATGTTCCTCAGAACAATCACTAGCCCTGAGACCTTAAATGGTTAAAATCGATGGGAACCTAGGCTTGAGCATTGCTTATGTGTCTTGGACGTCCTAACCATTGTAGGGTAGGATGGATGGGTAGTCAGTCTTATTTATTAGTCGATTGATTGTCATTCATTGCATGCAGATACGTGATGTGCGTCTTAGGTCGTCATGTTGTGTTCGTCGTTGTATGCATATTTTTCATCGTCGCGTGGCGATGCAAAGTTGAATGTGTTTATTACTCTTGTACACACGTGCACACACATTTTGAAAAAAAAAAGAAAGAAAAAAAAATTACTTGTTACAAGAGGTTCGTTGTCATAACGAGGAGGTTCTTTACTCGTATCAGAGTGGGTTCAACCCTGCGACTGTGGATCGCCATGATTTCCACTGTAGTAAACCCTTGAGTCGTAACCTAACACTAGATAAAATTAACCTAACACTAGATAAAATTAGCACTGTTAGATGACACCGTAGAAATTCACGACCAGGTATCGTGGATGGAAACGCAACTCCCCCAGAAGTTTCGTGCCCTCGGAGTCTAACCCCCAATGGGGAGGAACACGTCCTTTGGATGGATTCGCTTGTAGAAAGGGATGATGGTGGTCTGACAAGGCCCTTCCAGGTAATGAGAAGGGCCTCGACTCACCATCAGTACTAAGATGAGTCTGGTGCACCTGTACCCGTGAGGGTCCACAATGCACTCTATATAGCACCTTTATCCTCCACCAAGAACTCGAGAGAGTTGAGTTCTCGAGTCCATGAGTGTCACGAGTGGTTGTGCCATTGAGGCATGAATGTATAGAAGGGTGATGTGCTTCACACCCCACACTTACGACCTCCAATGTGAAGGTCTGCATGGAGGTCTTCCCACTAAAGAGGCGCATTCTTCTATGATGGAAGACGCTCCTGCCACATTTGAACATGGTCGTCGACGACGTGTCATGAGAACTGTTCAAGGAACGGTTCCAGGAGAAGTATCTTTTTGAGGAATTTGTTGAGCGTCAGCTCAATGAGTTTGACGCCTTGCGACAAGTTCGTCACACGGTGCCCGAGTGCGAGGCCCATTTTAGAGTGTTCTTGTATTCTCTGCATCTTTTCCCAGAAGCTTAAGGAGTTCGAGTTTGGCATTATTGTTAGAATTCAGATTCTGCTACAGGTACCAGGAATACTGGACCAAGGAAGGTACGTTGGATTATGGCATTCCACATTACTAGCATTCCTGCCCAGAGGAAGGGCCGACGTTTCTGGATCAATCAGACCCACTATCGTCGGAGTTTTGGGACAAGGCCCATCAGTTTCATGTAGTGGTGAATAAATGCTAGGTAGAGCATCAATTGACTGTGCTTGAGATGACAGGAACTGTCGCTGACCAGACCCTTAGTATTTTGAGAGATCCCAGTGCTACCGAGAGTTTCATTTCTGGTGCAGTGCTAAAAAGGATTAAGGTAAAGGCAGTCGAGCAGGACACGTTTAAATTCGTAGATATGGCTTCAAGAGCCAAACAAAAATTTGTAGGAAAGGTTACGGACTGTATCCTTAACCTAGGAGAGTTTGTCACAAGGGCCAACCTGTACGTCACGATCTTAGGATCTTATGATGTCATGATTGGTATGGATTGGTTGGAATCGCATGAGGTGATACTCAACTGTAAGACAAAATGGTTGAGCTTGGTCGACGACGAGGGCTAGAGACATGTGATTGTAGGATGAAACCAGGGAGTTTCCCTGAGGCTCATCTCTTCCTTACAGCTATGGAAGAGTATGCACAAGGGGTGCAAGCTTTATGCGAGCGTTGCGTTAAACGAGAAGGGAGTAGCAAAATTTCTACAACACCTTTTGGTGGTGAGAGAGTTTGCAGACGTGTTTCCAAAGGAGTTACCTAGGTTGTCGTCGGAGAGAGAATTGGATTTTACCATAGACCTAAAACCCGAGACTGAACTGATAGAAAGAACGCCTTATTGGATGTCGACTCCGGAGTTACAAGAGTTGAAAATGCAACTGAAGGAGTTTCTGGACCTAGGACTAGTACATCCTAGTGTGTCACCGTGGGATGCACCTATTATTTTCATACGAAAGAAGGATGGGTCATGAAGTATTTGAATCGAATACCGTCAACTGAACAAGTCTACGATCAAGAACCAATATCCCTTGCCGAGAATTGATGATCTGTTCGATCAAATGAAGGGTGCGACGGTGTTCTCTAAGATCGATTTGTGATCAGGATATCACCTGTTACGGATCAAGGAGGATGATGTCCCTGAGACCTCCTTTATGAGAAGGTTTGGACATTACGAGTTTATTGTTCTACTGTTTGGACTGACAAATGCCCCAGGGGTATTTATGAGTTTGATGAACGGGGTGTTTTGTGAGTACTTGGACAAGTTCGTCCAAGTGTTCATTGACGATATTTTGATTTACTCTCGTATGATGTAGGAGCATGACGAGCACTTTCACTTGGTACTACAGTGTCTACGAGAGCACAAATTGTACGGAAAATTGTCCAAATGCTCCTTTTTTATCAATCAAGGATTCACTACTTAGGGCATGTCATCTCTGGTGAAGGCATCGCCGTGGATCCAGCCAAGGTCGAGGATATTATGGAATGGCCTGCACCGATGAATGTCATGAAAGTGCATATATTTATGGGTTTAGTAGGATACTATCGACGGTTTGTCGAGGGATTTTTGAAGATAGAAAATCCGATCACGGAATTGCAGAAGAAAAGCTATAAGTTTGTTTGGACCGAGAAATGAACGAAAGCATTTCGGAGGCTTAAGGAGTTGTTAACAACAACGTCGATACTAAAGGTCCTTGACATGAATGCATACTTCTTGGTATGCACAGATGCTTCCAAGGAAGGTTTAGGTTGAGTCTTGATGCAAGACGGACGAGTGATTGCTTACATTTTGAGGAAACCGAGAAGGCCTAAGGAGAACTACGTGACATATGATTTGGAGTTATTAGCCATCGTTTATTCCTTGAAGGTTTGGAGACACTACCTTGTTTGAAGAAAATTTGAATTAAAGACTGACCATTGTGGACTACAACACATTTTTATGCAAAGCGACCTCAACGTGTGACAACGACGTTGGTCGGAATTGCTTAGCGAGTATGACTTTGAGATTACTTACATAAAGGGAATAGTGAACTGAGTGGCAAATGCTTTGAGTCGGAGACCATGCATCTTCTCGGTGTTTCCTCTTCAGGCGAATCTACCTGAAAATATTCTAACTTTATAGCATGACAATGACTGGTGTAAAGAGGTCGAGGGTTTTATCAGACAAAACAAAACGATGGTACCACAATTTGAGGGATTTTCATTTGATAGCGATGGGTTGTTGAGGTTTAAAAGTTAGATTTACATACTTCCGAATGACGAGTTGAGGATGTTGATCCTGAGCGAGGCTCATAGAACGGTTTACATCGCTCACCCGGGAGTCACGAATATGAAGGCAGACCTTAAACAATTATTCTTCTAGAAGGGAATGAAGGCCGACATAGTTAACTATGTGGCCAGATGTCTAGAGTGTCAACAGGTAAAGGCTAAACCTAGACACCCAGGAGGATTACTTCAACCACATGCCATTTCAAAATCGAAATGGGAGGCTATTTCGATGGATTTTATTGTTGGATTGCCACTAACGGCAAGGAGACATGACTCGATTTTCGTAGTAGTAGACACTTTGATGAAGAGTGATCACTTTATTCCTGTGCATACAATGTATTAGGCACCTGACATTGCTAGAGTTTTCATCAACGAGATTGTGAGGCTGCATGGCGTGCCTAAGAGGATTATATCCAATCGAGGATTGGTGTTTACTGGATGATTTTGGGCGAGTTTCCAAGAGGCTTTGGGAACCCAACTTAACTTTAGTACTGCGTATCACCCAGATACTGACAGACATACCAAGAGAACGAACCATACCTTGGAGGACATCTTGCGCATGTACATAATGGACCAACAAAATCATTGGGAAGAATTCTTGCCACTAGTGAAGTTATCTTACAACAACAGTTACCAGAGCACCATTAAGATGGTGCCTTTTGAGTTTCTTTATGGGCAACCATGCCAAATGACCTTGAGTTAGGATCGTCTTGAGGATAGGGTCCTGGTGGGACCAAAAGAGATCCAAGAAATGGAAGAACAAATGCAAACCATAAGACAAAGGATTAAAGAAGCCCAGGATCGACATAAGAGTTATGCCAATGCGCACCAAGTCGATTGTAGTTACGAGGTTGGAAATCGAGTCTTCTTGCGAGTTAAACTGCATAAGAGTTCTATTAAGTTTGGGAATGGAGCTAAAATCTCTCCTAGGTTTGTGGGACCTTTCGGGATTGTGGAGAGAAAGGGGCCCGTGGCCTATCGACTAGCCTTGCCTGATTCCTTGAGGCATATGAACGATGTTATTCATGTATCTATTTTGAGACATTATATTAGTGATCCTACACATGTTATTGACATGACTTCCTTGTAGGTATCAGATGAGGGAGCTCTCACGGATAAGGTGGTCCACATATTAGATCATCGCGTTCAATAGTTATGACGTCGAACGGTAGATCGGGTCAAGGTCTAGTGGGACAATTATAATCTGCACTCGACAACCTGGGAGGATGCATATTATATGCGCCAGTAGTTTCCATTTTTTTTTGATAGATAGAGATATGATACTGTGATACACTTATCTTCGAAATCTCTACTGTGAAACTTCCAGACGAAGTTTAGACCAAGAGGGGGTGTATGTAACATCCCACTCTGTCACACTGAGCGAACTTATTCTTTGAGGACACTTTCTCTCAAGTGATCCTGATTATTATGCTATTAAAACATTTGACTTTGATTATGATGTGTTATGGGTAGATGCCATGTTGTATTTCATTGACATAGACAGGTGCTATTGACTCAGTTTGTTGGAAATATTGTCATTGATGGCAAAGGTTGAGGCAAAGGAAGAAGAAGAGTTTTCATGTAAGAAAATCAGTGTATGGTTGAGTTTTGGATTGGCGCGTATGATCACTGAAGAGGGTCGCCGACGGCCGTAAGATCTGTAGAAGCTGCGAGGGAGATAAGCCATCGGGAGATCGGAGTTCTCAAGGTCATGAGAACCGGGACATTAAAAATCTTGAAATCTTGACATAATCGGGACCGTCCATTTGGAAGGATGCATGGCAGCGTTCGAGTGCCATCGGGAGAAAGGTGTCATCGGAGAAACGGGAATACGAGTTTCGCGAGTCTCGTGAACAATTGCATCACACATCGCGAAATCGCGATATGCGATTTTCCGATAAGGCAGATAGCGTGTGGGCCACCCTAGAGGATAGGTGGCAGGTGCCTCATCGGAGAATCGGGAATCGAAGTTTCGCGAGTCCCGTGAACAAGTGCATCAGACATCGCGAAATCACAATATGAGATTTCTCGATAAGGCAGATAGCATGTGGGCCACCCTGGAGGACAGGTGCTAGGTCAAAGGCCCATCGGAGGACCAACGTATTGGGAAGCGGCAAATCGGTATTCCTGTGAACGAAGGATCAGGGAGGAAACCCCGACGCAGAATATGAACCGTCCATTCGGTGGGATGCGTGTCAGGAGCACGGAGGAAGTCGAGGATCAGCAAATCATGAACTCAAGAGGCAAAGAAACCATTACATAAGGAATTTCGAAACCCGATTTAAAAACGGGCGCGTAAGTTTAATTCAAATCTGATGAGGGAACCGAGCAATAGGGACCCGATTTTCCCTTCGCATTATTGGTTCATTATACTGAGATCTTAAAACCCTAGTCGAATATTAGAAGAGCACCATGGAGTAAACCAAAATATGTGGTTAGTGTTGAATGGTTTTGGACCCATGTTCTTAAGAAGGGGTCGATGCCCTTTTCTAGCGGTGATCTACAGAAAAGGCCGGCGGTAAGGATTTTGTTAAGCAACAGGGGTCTTTTTGCAGGACGTGGAGGCCAGTTTCTGACGGTAGGGACATCTACAAGTTGCTGAGGTCATCTGTCCAGGCCGTACGGAAGGTTTGAGGAGGGAGGAACCTCATTGTGGCAGTTGGGGTGACAGATCTACATTGACAGAGAGTCCTCTACAGTGGGTTTAGCAACTAGAAGAGAAGAGGCATCATCTCCAGGTTTATTGTCTTGTTTAATATGTGTTTAGGAGACTTTTGCAGCTGTCTTGCAGTCAGTAGATCTGTGTTTCCTTAAGAGATAATTGCAGTAGTTATCATAGTCACTAGGAAACTGTGTATTGATGTGATTTCGGAATACCAGTCTTAATAAGAGGCCATAACTGTCTCTTCTAAAAGAAGATGATGGCCAATGCATAGAACTCCAGTGAATCTGGGGTTGAATCAGTCTGATCCAGTGTGAAAATTTATGAAACACGATCAGCAGCGAATCTGAGGGTTAAAGCCTTCAGTAGAAGCATCTTACCAGTAGAAACTGGTGCGATTTTCAGGGGGTTGAAGCTCCCTTCCAGGAAAGGCTGGTAAACGAGAGAAGGTTGCAGCCTTCTATAGGTAGAATCCTGCGTACTAGTATGAGTCTTCACTAGTACACTATTGTAGAATGTTTTCTTAATAATAATTATTGAAGACAGAGACAATGGCAGCGGTGGTTTTCTCCCGATTTGGGTTTCCACCTTAAATCCTGGTGTTCATATGTCTTACTCATGTGCGTTGGTTTGCTTTGTTTTTACTGCACTGTATTATTGTTTAATAGACATCTGATGAATAAAGAAATATCTCTGGATGCACTCTTGTTTTCTAAAGACTATACAAGAACTGGTCTCTACAAAGTAGCCGAAGGTTTTTAGTGAAAGAAGAGAGAAAATTGATTATTGCTCAAATACTGATTCACCCCCCCCTCTCAGTATTTCTCAACAATTGGTATCAGAGCTAGGTCCTTCTTAAAAGGCTTAGCCGATAAAAGGAAGTTCAATCAAAATGAGCAATCAAGACGGAATAGCATCTATCAGGCCTCCACTCTTCAATGGAAACAATTTAATCTTCTGGAAAACAAGGATGAGATCTTATCTTCAGTCTCTGGCAGCAGATGTAT
>SNQJ01S0140746.1:0-24994 GCA_010110895.2 Picea sitchensis
AGCATGGGTTCTCTTACTCCACAAAGCTTCTTCCCGTGAGGGATTTCACCATAAGGGGACCACTTTGGAGTTCATCCGTATTTACTTCTTATCAGCCATGAAAAAAAATTAATGAATCATATTTACATCAAACACTATTGGGTCCATTACCCAAACCTTTGTGCTATGGGTCTTTCTTCAAGGGTTGACATCAATGACAACCAACCTTAATCAACCCATGCATCATATTAAATCCAGTAGTTTTGAAACACATATAGTAGAAATATCATTGAATAAGAATCTCCTAATCAACAAGAGAGAAAAATTTGATCATACTTGCATGAATTACAAACAATAAATCATTTATTGTAGTAAGGAACAACCATAATGATGAATCCTTCATCAAGATGTAACATCAAAGTGAGATTGAAACACAACGGTGACAATAGAAAAGGAAATTGATCATTCACTATTAAATATTCTTAAATCTGATACATACATCTGGAAACTTTGTTATAGTTGAAAACTAAAGATAAGAGTCTCACTCTCTCACCATTCAAACCTTCTCATAGAGTTTCAATTTATTTTAAATAACAAAACATCCAAAAATATCTCTACAATTCGCCACCTAGATTCTACATAGGATTCTATGGCTAAGAGAGGCGTGGCACTAGGTGCATAATAGAAATGTAACAAGAATGTTATATTCCTGGAAAATTTTGACATCATTAAAGGAAACTGTTGAAAATTTGATGCATGTGGATTCACTGCAAGAAGATCCTTGAGGCAGGTGGCACTTGATGTTCAACTGATCTTTAAAGAGATTATCTGAACTCAATCTGACACTTAGCAATCCTCATCAACTTAAAATATTTGTTACACTCAGTTCGCAGAACCTGCGCTACAAACTGTCCTAAAACAACCAGTTCTTAGTGCCTTTGACAACACACACTGTGAACTTTCCTATAGGTTCTTTTTTCCATCCAAAATGATTTCAATTTTTTAAAACATTAACAAAAAGTTAGAAAACCCTTCCAAAACCTGCTATAATATTATGAAACATGAAGTAACCTTTTGCAGAAGTCATATGAATATGGTAACCCTAGCTTAAGACAAAAAATCAGTAATCAAGTTATAAGTATGTGCATAAAAGTGAACCATGGAAAAAATGATGCTTTTGTAAAAATAATATCATGTATTCATCTTTTCCTCGTGCTTCTTCTAGTAGCCACATGAGATAACATATTCAAATTCCTTTTTGCTACCTGCTCCTTGAAAACTTGCAATAATGATTTCAACCTCTTGATTTCAGCTTGGAAATCTCTCTTTTGTCTATAGACATTTTTAAGATTCCTATGCAAAGGTAGACATCTTTTAGTCAAATCTATTTCTTTATCAATAGTCTTCTCATATAAATCTAACATATTCTTCAGCTTGATTCGGGACTCCAGATTTTCCTTCTTCAATTTTTCATTTTCATCTCTTGTATCCTTAAGTTGCCTTCTAAGTCTTTTGAAAGTAATATTACTTTCATGAGAAGGGGATATGATATCAATAATCTCTATTGGATGCTTGGAAGTATGAGTTTTATCCTTTTGTTGAGTTGAGGCTTTTGTTGTACCTTCTTCCTGTTGAAATTATTAATACAACTGAGAGGGGGGGTGAATCAGTTGTATGTGAGCTGTAATGTAGCCCTGGCCCGAGGAGGGGGGTGAATGGGTTAATGTGAGCTTAAACAATTTTAAGAGTCACAATTAAAACATTATTAAAAATTTCCTCATGTGGTCATCAACAATAGCATATGGACAGTAAGGGTAAGAGATAGCGATCACACATAAAGTATACCTGGAAATGATTTCTCGAGGAAACCCATAAGGGAAAACCTCTTCTTCTTGAAATGATAAGGCTGATCTTTTAAGTTACGTACATCATCTATAGTGGCTTTCAACTCATTGAGGCTGCAACCCTCTGTTTTACAAAGGCGCAAAACTTGTTTGAGAGCACCAACTCTCTGGTTTCTCTAGCACCCACTAGAAGAGCACCAACTCCACAGATATTCCATCACCGTGGATGGAAGCACCAACTTCTGATACACATGCTCCAACACGTACTAATGGAGACACTTTTCTCCCTAACATACTCCTGCCACCGGTTTCTAAACACAACCGGATGGAAGCTACAACTTCTGTGTTCAAGCACCCACTTCAAACTATGAGGACAGGTCCTCAGGGAACCTCAACCACCCTTAAATATGAAAGGATAAATGCATAGACAATTTATCTTAGGATAAATCATTTCTTACCATTATTTCTACGTTACGTAAATCTGATCTTCAACAAATTGTTCTACAATTCTCCTCTTCCTCTGTCGGATTTAGCGGTCGCTTTGCATCCCATTCTTACGTTATTACGCTCTGCTTCTGCTCTCTTTGTCATTCTTCTCTACTTCTTCTCTGCAATGGATTCTTCCTCACCTTACTGCTCTACATTTCATCTCACTCTGTACATCTGTTAAAATTTGATACTACGCATCTTCTCATATCTCCTTTCTTACTATTTCATTTCTTTTTCATCCATAACGATCCAACCAAATTTCGTCTCCCTCATTTTCTTTTATACACACAACCTTGATGGTTCCACTTCACCTTACAATAGGCAATCCAAGGACACCTGTCTTAGCAACTGAAATGGTAATTGTTTCGCACTCAAGAATCCGTTTTGCTTAGCAGTCATGCTTGATGAGTTACTGTGTGTGAAGAAGCGGTAACCATTAGATCTCATTCAAGTCTTATCCGCACCGTAGAATGACTTTTATAATCTTGCCTTTAATTGGGTTTCATCATTTTGGCATTCCACTTAATTACCGACACTTTCATGGCGATCTCTGAAACTCCCGGTGGAGCTTATCTGGGCCGACCCTTCTCTTCAGAGTGACCAAGGTTGTGACCAAGGCTTTATGTGAAATACGCTTTCCGGATTTCGCATATCGCGAATTCATAATTCCTTATGTTCAATGTTCCTTTCACCTCCAAATCCCGATCTGCAAAATTCCATAATGAAATCAAATCAACTATCCAGATTATATCTAGATCTGCCGGTTCATATTAAGTCGGGATATTACTCATCGTGATTTCGACACTCTGGATGATCGGTGTTTTCATCAACTTGAATTCCCAATTCTCAACATTCAGTAAAGAAATCGAATCAATGGTCAGGATCACTTCTTGATAAATGATTTGATGATACATCGTGATTTAAGCCTATCGCAATTCATTAAATGTTGCATAGTTTCTTACCGCCTCTCCATATAAAGCGATTCGAGCTTCGCGACGGAGTTGAACCAACGGTTCAAATATGAACTTGTTTCAACGGCCTTGATTGGATCGTGATATCACACATCACAAAATCGGGATTCTTGTTGCATTTGTTTCTTTTCCTCTTGATATCGATTAGCGAAACTTCAGGCCCACAAACTATAATCAATGGTCTACAACGGTAGAACACCGATTCAGTAAACAGCGATTGAATCCGCGATGCTCACTTATATCATGATTTAAATTTTGTTGCCTTGTATTCCTATTCCTCTTGATGTCCGCGATCCGAAACCCGATATGGAGTTACATCGGTCGAGATACGATCTTGACTCAACGGCTACGATTGAATTAAGCAATGTCACTGCTCCTTGAAATCCCGAGAGATTCTTGTGGATGAAATCCCAAAGCTTCTTCAACTCCCAATCCCCGATACTCTGACAAGAAATGTAATCTACGATCTAGATTCATTTTTGATAATCCAATGGCTATGATTGAATGGTGGAATCTTGTTGCAATGGGATTCATGTCTAATACTGACTTTCCATCAATGACAACCATTCACAGATTCGTTGTCTTTTGCCAACACGCATTAGTTTATGCGACGATATTACCAACAATATCCCCATCTGGCATTGATGGCAACACAAACGATAAATGCCTTCGGACTTCGACTACGCTCTGAAAGCATTCCGATTGTTTCGAATCTTCTCGATTACGCCAACTCTGCTCCCTTCTTAAGAGAGAGATCTTTTCTCCCCGCTGACATCAATGTAGAGAAACGTGCTTCTTTGATCTTGTTTCAAAATAGACTCCCACATGGAGTCTATAAGCATTTAGAAAATTCACCCGGATATTCAATAAATACTCCCCGACCGGTGAGCCAGTTTAGACACAAGAGATTATAACCCCAACTTTTGACAAAGATATTTATCCAAAGGGGTCCACACTAATGGTTTAGTAAAGATATCAATAATGTTCTTTGGAAGAGATATAATTCAGCTGAACAACTACATTTGTAACTTGATCTCACGAGAAAATGGTGCCAGTTGGAATAATGCTTGAATCTTGGAATGAAGAGCAGATTCTTGGAGACAATGGCACTTACATGTTATCACAATGAATTGGAATGGGACCAGTGTAAGTTACCTTGGATCTGCCAAGAGTTTGTATCATCCATAAGATTTGTGTCCAGCAAGTAGCAAAAGCAATGTGATACGCCTTTAGTGGATAGTAAGGAATCCCGATCCTTGCTTCTTACTAAACCATGAAACTAATGGGTCACCAGGAAAAATGCTCCTCAACGTTCTTTCCTCATCCAACTACGAGTTTGCTACAGGTTTACATCGAGATAAGCGGTTAACTGGAAAGTTTGATTTCTAGGATACCATGAGTCCATAATTCATTGTTCCCTTTAAGTATTTGAATATCCTTTTGACGACTACCAAATGACTTTGTTTAGGAGAAGGCTGAAAACGACCTACCATTTCAGCGACACGTATATCGGAACGATATGTTGTGATGTCACAGAACTATATCATAGAGCGATATGTTCTTTGATCAACATCGATTGAGATATCATCTTTACCGACTTGCAACCAACCACCATAGGTGTACTTAAGCGTAGAAGAATCTTCCATCTGAAATTTCTTCAATATCTCTTTCAAATATTTTCTTGAGATATAAAAATTCTGAGGAAGCTTTGTTTTTACTTGTAAAGCCAAGAAAATATGACAGTTCTCTATCATGGACATATCAAACATTGTTTGCATAGAGTTAGCAAATATGGACAAATGATTCATAGATTGCAGCCAAAATAATATCATCTACATAGAACAAAACAACTAGTAAATTATCGCCTTGATTTTATGTAAAGGTTACTGTCAACAGGTACCTTTCTTGAACCCTTTTCTTGTAGAAATTTTTCCAGTCTATATTACCAGGCTCGTGGTGCTTGTTTAGTCCATATAAGGCCTTCTTTAACCCACAAACATAATTAGGGTTGTCTGTCGATGAGAATCCTTAGGGTTGCTCCATATATACTTCTTCCTCTAGATCTCCATTAAAGAACGCTTATTGATAACATCCATTTGATAAAATTTGAAATTCTTATGACAAAAATAAACAAAGCATTATGATAACTTCAATCTTTCCAACTGGTGCAAAGTTTCATCAAGTCCACGGACCTTCAACTTTGTGGATGTCAACTTTGGAGACCAATCTAGCTTTATTTCTAACAACTTGTCCTTTTCATTCATTTTATTCTTGAAAACCCATTTTGGAACCTATTACATTCTTATCTTAGGTCTAGGAACCGACTCCAAGTATTGGTGCTTCTCAGTTTTGGTCAAACCTTCATTCTCTAATCCAATTATCTTCTTGGCTGGCTTCCTCAAATTTTTAGGTTCAGTCATGCGATCAAAAGGCAACATGAGTTTGTTCTGAGTTTTTAATCAATTTTCCTCCTTGTTTGAACTCCTTCATTTATATCTCCATTATCTGATATTCCAGGATGATTCTTTCTAATAGTGCTGAGAGGTGATTTTGTCTTTCTCTTGATTTGGTAATGGGTTTGAATATTCGATATCTTCATCTAGTCCAGTTATTCTTTTTCTGATCCTTTGACCTGTTCGTCTTCATCTTCAATTGTATCTTAGATTTCTTGATTCAACCTTTACATTTTGGTAGGATTTCTTCATCAGCTTTATATCCTCTGAGTCAACTAGTTTTTTGGAGTCTCTTATTGTAACATCTGTACCCTTTACTATTTGTAGAATAACCAATAATATACCTTCATCAATAGGGTCATCATATTTGCCAATATTTTCATCATTGTTCTTGATATAGCATTTACTCCCAAAACTTTAAAATGTTTGATTAGGCTGAGGTCTTGCAAACCAAAGAGTTCTCAAGGGTCTTGTCGTATTATTAGTGCGAGTTGAGATTTGTTAAGGATATGAAAGGTTGTATGAATTGCTTCTACCTAATATGTATGAGGTATGTTCTTTTCATTCAAAATAGATCTTTTCATTTTAAATGCTGTACTGACTTGTTTTGCCTCTCAACAACTCCATTTCTTTGTGGAGTCCTTGGATTGTGTACTCTCTTTTGATCCCATTTTATCACATAATTCTTTGAAGTTTCAAGAACTAAACTCTCCTCCTCTATCGGACTATAGCGCCTTTAACCTTTTTTCCACCGGTTTGGTTCTCAGGTCAAAGCCTTAAACACTTTAAATTTTTCAAGTGCTTGATTTTTCTTTCAAAAGGCAACCCAAGTTAGTCTAGAATAGTCATCAATAATCAACATAGAAGTAATTTTTCTTTTCCTGTACCTTCTTTCCCTTAATGATTTAGATCCATATGTACTAGCGAGAGGTTTTTAAATTTGAAGGAAAATTTTTCCCGATTTGAATTGAGTCTGAGTAAGCTTTCCTGCTCGACATGACTTACGGATAGAGTCATATGGCTTTGATATCTTTGGAAGGGTCTTTTACTACTTATTGTTTTGAGCTTGATTATGTGATCAAAGTTTAGGTGACCAAATCTCATCACCCTGACCAACTATCATCATATTTGCTTAAGGTTGCATTCTTCTTCTCCTTCTTCTTTTAAAATAATATAGACATTGTTTTATGTTCTTATACCTTTGCAACTAGTTGACCTGAATCCACAGAGTTGATTTTACGGTCTTTAGAGGTAAAAACAAATCCACACCCTCGGTCGGATTGGTTACACTAAGAATATTATGCTTCAAATTTTCTACAAGCAACACATCTTGATATTTTATTTTTCCGTTACACAAGTTCACAATTCCTTTACCTTTTACCTTTCACGGTGCATCACATTTCCAAAAGTTACATTCCACGATTTACTATCACTTAGAGTTAAAACTTACTTTTGTCTGGAGTCATATGTTTGGAGCATCCAATTTCTATATACGGGGATTCTTTTCCTTTGGGCTAATAGCACTAATCCACACTTGTCATCTGCTTTATTCAAACCGGCTTACATTTTACGTGATGGGATTCCGATCGAATTATAATTACGAAAATGGCAGGTCTTTATATGTCCATAATTATAGCCGGATGTAGCATTCTGCTTCGAATAAAAGATCATAACGATTATTATGCTCATGGTTGTTGTTGTGTCTCACCTGTATCCCTCTCAGTCATCACATGATTTATGGTCGTGGTTGTTTGTTGCTTGGCTATCTCAATCTTTGTTGTATTGCGGGTGATTTATTCGATGAGTCTCTTGATTGTTCATATCTAAATCTTAGAGGCGGTTTATAACTTTCAATGACCAAAATTAGACCGGAAAAAACAATAACCATAGAAGAAATTTTGTACCTTGAAAAGTGTCTTCTTTGAGGAGGTCGATTTCTTTCATCTTAGATAAACTTTACAGTCTACAGAATTTTGCGATGCAGGTTTCCTTTCATTTATTCTTGATGGTTGATTTTCTTTCATTGTTTATCTGCAGAGTGACTGTGTCAATGTTTGAGGATTTGAAAAAACTTCATAGATTGAGTGTTGCCGGATGATCACTACTTGATCCTTCTTCAACTATCCCAATCCATCTTCGATGACTTTAGATTTCTGGCGATTTAGAATGGAAGTTAATTCTTGTGAAGCTTTTATACTTGATTTTTGATGATATGGTCCTTTGAATTTCTCCATTTCTTTTCTAGTCTTTACTATTTCTTCTTCTATAGATTCACACGAGTTTCTTCTCGGCCGATTGTTGTTTCGGTATGTCTTCTATCTTCTTTGCCTCTTCTAATTCCATTTGATTAGAGCAAAATCTTCAGGTTCTTTACTGTCTTTTCAAGCTGTGTTAGCACTTGTTTTAACTTTGTTTTTAGATCTGAGTCTATCAATTTTGTTAAGAACCAAACATCAATATAGCATGTATAAAACCTCGGAAAATTACTCAGCATGCCAAAAGAGATAATTTAGGATAATAGAAGCCCTTGAGGGGCAACCTCCTTTTACCCACTTAAATGTTCAAGTACAAGATGATTCAAAATGAAAATCTCGCCAAGTATATACATAGAATAGGAGGTCTAATTACAAATAATGGCTTAAAGTAGACATAATTAAAATAACATTACTAATCTAAATTACAACTATTGGCCTAAAACCGACATAAATAAAATAGCATTACTAATCTAATATGCCCCAATTAAAGGGTAATGAGCCAATATTAGGGCTTAGCTTGCCCCTCCCCTTGAGACAAATTTGTCCCTGGCAACGGTAGCTACGGATGCTTACGTATAAAAGACTCATCTTCCCAAATTGGAATCTTATTTGTTAGTTTCCTCCATTTAATGAGATACTCTGAAATGGATCTATTCCTCGATTGGTGAATTCTTGTGTGTGGGTATTGGCTTGGGGCTCCAATATGATTTTCCCTTCCTCGTCGAGTTATCTTGATTGGTTTTCAATGTGGGATGCTTGTAAGCTATAACCTTCTTTAAGCGCGCGAAACATTTGACTGGTTATTTTCATTGAAGATGCAAGCAACTCAATTTGTATTCCATGGTACCAATCTTTTGCAACACCTTATAGGGGCCATGAGTACTTTGGTGATAATTTATTATCCTTCTTGTCTTGCCCGAGGGACATTTGTTTGTATGGTTGTAGTCTTAAAATGCAATCCCCCTACTTCGAAACTTCTTTCCTTTCTGATGTTGATGCGCTTGTTGTTTTCATGCGATTCTATGCCATAATTAGGGTTGTCCTTTAAAGATTTGGAGAATTTGTTGTTGATTCTTGATGTGATCTTCCTTTGCTTGAACCTTAGATTTTCTTTTAGAGAAGAGTGATGGAAGGAGGGTGGTATCCATAAAGTGCCATAAATGAATTGTCATTTTGAATTGCGATTAATGAAAGAGTGTTATACCACCAGTGCATAGGGTAACCATTTGAACCATTGTGTTTGTTTTATCAGAGACAAAACAGAGGTAATACCAGACAATTTGTTCACTATCTCGGTTTGTCCATCAGTTGAGGATGATGGGATGAGCTATGGTAATTGAGTACCAAACAAAGAAAATAATTATGTCCATCCAAAATGTCCAGTGAATATGGATCTCTATCACTTACAATATTAATCTTTGGGCTCTATACATGTAGCTTTTGAACTATCTCCTTGAATGCGGTGGCAACTATACTAACTTTGAAGGGATGAAAGAGTGCAAAAGAGATGTGCATACTTGATTGAATCTATCAACAATCACCATGATGACCTCTTTTCCAGCCAGGACTTTGGGGTAACCACAGTAAAATCCATGGAAACCTCCTCAGTGAACTTGGGATGGATCTTGAGGATTGGCATAAAGAGACCCTAGGGTCTTAATTGTTTCTCACTTTTTTTTGTTGGCAAACTAAACATTCTGTTACAAACCTTTGAACATCGGTTTAAGGCCATCCCAAAATCCTTCTTGACTCTATGTGGTAGGTTTTCAAAAATACCAAGTGCCCTCCTATTGGAGAGATTATTGCAATTCCAATAGTACCTTTGTTTGGAGTTAGGGGTTCTTACATAAATATAAATTGATCTTTGTGCCATGGTGAATCATTTTTTCCATGTGAATGTATTTGTTCTGTCTTGGAATCTTGTTGCAACCTTTGAATGAGGAGTCCCTTACTTTTAGTCATTTTTCCATTCATCCCTTGCTTCTATTATCCAATCGGGTTGGATGATGAGATAGCACAAAGAGAGCCTCAACATCTTCATCCTTTCTTAGGAGTGCATCATACAACATTTTTCTTCCCCTTTCTATAGACAATTTCAAAATCCTTAGCCAATATCTTGGTTACCCATTTTTGTTGTTCTTGAAGATAGTCTTTGTTCAAGTATTTAAGACTATCGCTGATGTTTTGACTTTGGAAGTTACCTACCTATTAGGTAGGGCTATTTTTCAATGCGTAGCCAGTATTGCCATCATTTCCTTATTCTCATAAATGGGTTTGTGTAAGTCTCTTCCCTTGGGTGGTGTTTCAAAAGCCGGGGCCTTCCTTCTTGCATTAGAGACTGACACCAATTCCATTTCCGGTATCACATTTCACATTAAAGGTTTTTTTGAAGTTTGGATTGGTCAAGACAGGAGATTTACATATTCACCTCTTTAATTTGTTCAAAGCTTTAGTTGCCTCTGGAGTCCATGAAAATTCATCCCTTTTGGATTGGGTAATGGGTCAAGGTCTTTATTCTTCGGTTAGGAACAAACTTGCGATGATATCCTATCAAACCCAAAATCCTCTAATATTTTTTAATGTTTTGGAATGGTCAGGTCCATCATGGCCTTAATCTTGTTGGGGTCTACCTTGACACCATGAGATTACAATATGACCCAAATACTCTACCTCTTTTACTCAAGAAACATTTGGTTTAGCATATAGTTGTTGCTCCTTTAGTAGTTTGTAGCACCTTGTCAACATGTTGCACATGATCCTCCCAAGATTGCTATAGATTGGTATATCATCAAAAAATACTAACTTCAAATTTTCAAAGGAAGGGCTTGAAAATGGAATTTATCAACCGTTGGAATGTGGAAGGTGCATTTGTAAAGACAAAGGGCATGACCAAAATTCATAATGCCCTTCATGAGTTTAGGATATGCGTTTTGGGATATCTTCTTCCTTCGATACGTGTGGAATACCACAGATGGAGATCGATTTTGTGAAATGGGTGCTCCATGTAAGTTCATCTAACCGTTCGTAATGACAAGAATAAAATTTTTATCTTTAATAATGATCTTGTTGAGTTCTCTATAATCAGGACACATGTCGCCATGAGCTATCTTTCTTGAATACCGTACCCTTGGTCTGGTAAGAACTTTGGCTAGGTCTAATAATACCCGATACTCTAACATTTCTTCAGCCATGCATAATTTCACTTTTATGGGCATGGGGTATCTATAGCAATGGCCTGATGTTAAGGAGGAACACTCGGGGAATTAGAGAATTAGTTCCTTGATCATGATTTCGAGTGGATAGGAGACCTTTGGGAATATCTTCAAATACTTTGGAATGCTTATCAATGATCCTTTGGAGATCTTTAGGAATAGATGTCTTAGATGTTTTGAACATCTAGTGAGCATAGTTATTGCAATAATTCCCTCGATGCCCCTTTTTCAATAATTTGTCATCTTGGATTTAGAACTTATCACCTTATCGGGCTTCCCTTTGATACGTCTCAACTCAATTTCTTTTCCTTCCAATAAAATTTCGTAGAAAAGTTCTTGAAAGGTAAAATCCTTTGTTCTAATGATTGTAACCATTGGATTCCTAATTTTGTATCACACCACCCATGGGTATGAAATCATTGGACTATTCATTACATATTCCCCATGGTAAGATTGATCTTGTGCATTTTCTGAGCAATTGATAGTTCCTCCATGCCAATCATTACTTGGAAACTCTGTGGGATGCCACAAAACAATTGAGAGATCTTTGGCTGAAATCACAGGTGGAATGAAATTATGAGTACTGCCGAGGAATCAATTGGGACTATTACCTTTCTTTTTGATGTATCCTTGATCTTGAGGGTTTGAGGGTGCTAATTCCGGTAATGCATTTACTGCGATATCGTGGGAGTTAACTCTTCGGACGGAATTGCTTCTATGTTTTTCATCTTGAGATGGTTCTTGTTCTTGTTCTTGTTCTTCTTCCTCTTCACAATCTATGTAGAATAATTTTTCTCACCACACTTATGTCCCTTTAACATCACAATTAAAAGCATAAACCTTTTGCTTTTCTTTCCTCCAATTGTTGAGGGTGTCAACCTTGTAGGTTGAGGTGTTTTAGGAGGAAAGACATTGTTCTCTCTATAGATGGGATGGGTCTTCTAGTAGCCATAGCCATATTTTTACTTTCAACATTTCTTGCCACCTTAAATGCATTCTCAATGATTTGGGTTCCCAGGCCCGAACCTCATGTTGAATGTTATCCTTTAAAAGTTCCTATGAATACATCAATCAATTTCTCATCTGGAATGTCGGTTACCTTTATATTCAATCTTTGGAAGTTCTCAAGTATGTAACGGTGGCGAACCCTTTTGCTTGAGATTTATAAATTAGCTAAAGAGGTATTTATCCTTGTATCCTCATAGTGTGATATCATTTCTTAGGTAAAAATTGTCCAAGTGGCCAATTGATTTAGAGAACAAAATAGCGATACCAAACAAATTGATTAGGTTTAAATATAAAGAAACAATTTGTACCTTTGTTAGTATGTGGCACATTATGGATATCAAAGAATTGCTCCAATAAAGAGTATCCATGTGATTGGGTCCCTTATATCAAACTTCCCTCATGTCCAATCTTAGGAGCATTGAATTAGGTCTTCAAACCAAAGTTGGAGTTTCTCCATTCTTGATTCCTGCTTCCTTGTCCACATCACATGAATTTCATGGGGATGCATTTTCACTTTTAGTGTCTTCTGTTATGAAACTTTCAATACTTCCATGATCTCCCCTTTTTAACCCATCTATATTGAGTGTCCAACTTAGCTTCCATTGAATCCATCTTAGTATCCAACTTAGCTTCCAATTGAATCCATCTTAGTTTCCATTAGATCCATCTTAGCTTCATTGAATCCATCTTATTTTGTAGTTCATTTATGTCCCTAACATTTCTTCACCTTCATCAAGAGTCCAAGTGGGATTTTAAAGGAGCTTATTTGGTGTAGAAGTTCCCTTTTGGGTGGCATGTTGGCCAAGTATCACTTTGAACCTTGATTTTTGAAGTGGTTCTGAAATGATATTTATTTTTGTTGTATCTCCCAATTTTTGGCCCTTGGGTATGAAACTTTCTCTTATGTATTTCTATGATATTTCTTCTACAATTCCACGAGGTCGATCAAATTGGATGTACTTAAATTGGAATTTTTGGTAGCTTCCCCACAACTTGTGATTTTTGGCCTTTCCGGAGATCTCCCACTTGTATGATTATTGCCGCACAAAATAATTGATATAAAATTCTGAAACTTCGCACCCAAAATACTAAGGCCTCCAAAATCCCAATGAAACTAGTGCACACCCAGTTGGATACTCTAGGAAGAAGTTATGATTGTTTTACGCAGGACCCCTTCTTGAGACCCAGTGGTGGGACTAGTCGGATACCCTATCTTACCCACTTGAGGGGTGTATCTACAAATTTAAGATGACCCAGGCTTCAAAATTTTTACCACAGATACATTACCAATTCCTATAAATGGTCTCCAGAGTTGATAGAACATTCTGAGAAAATGTTTTGACCACAAACATTTTCATATTATTGTTTCATTTCGGGGATGATTCAATGAGAACCCTATCTTCCATGGGGTATATCTCTGAAATTATAAGGTCGGAGATGAATTTTGGAAATAATAGCGTGCCTTGATCCATATTATAAATATCCTCAAAGCCGTTCATGAGCATTGTAGAAAAAGGTTATGGCAAAGTCCATGGTGTCTCGGATGTAGCGGTAGAACCCAAGACCTTAATTTCACGATACCATATGTTAGAGACCAAACATCAATATAGCATATAAAACCTCAAAGAAAGTACTCAACGCCATGAAAGAGAGATAATTTCAGATAATAAACCTCTTTCCGAGGGCAAACCTCACTTACCCCCACTTAAATGTTTAATTACAAGATGATTTAAAATGAAATGTCTCCTTGGTATATATGGGAGACTAGAATTATAATTACAAATAATGGCCATGGAAGACATAATTAAAATAACACCATTACTAATCTAAATTACAACTAATGGCCTAAAGTGACATAAATAAAATAGCATTACTAATCTAATATGCTTTAATTAAAGAGTGATAAGGACAATATTGGGGCTTAGCTCGATTTTCTTCGGTCTTGTTGATTTAAGTTCTCCTTCAAATCCACCCACAACTTCTTCCTCATTATCATCAGCACCTTTGTGATTTTTATTATCCATGATCCTCTTTGGCCATCGATGTAGAGTCATTTTACTATATCTTCCACTTGGGGATGAGTCACTTCTCGGTGTCTTAGAGGAATTGGCATTGTAATGAAACTTTTTATTCTTACAGTATATTTCTTGGCTGGCTACTTCTTTTCATCATCGAGGAGTTAGGATTATCTTTCTGATGGGGACACTTAGAGAAAAATGACCTATCTTACAGTTAAAGCATTTGGAGGGCGACTTCCCTTGATATTTTCACGATCCTTTCTTTAACCTTCTCCTGGAAATTTTGCCTGCGATATCATCTAATTAGAATCGATTATTCTTGTTTTTGCCTTTAAAAGAGATGCTTCTCTGAATGCTTGGATTTATCTTTTGTTAATTCTCATTCATATCGATTAGAGTTCACTTAGAGAGTTGATCAATGAACCGAGTTTAAGATCATTTAATTCTTCTATTGGAGACTTTTGGATTAAATTTATAGAGATCTTAAAATCTTGAACTAAAGGAGTGAGTCATCAAGCGTCTCAGACCCTTCATGGCATTTACAAGTTCTTCAACTCTTAAAGATGCACTGTTGTTTTCATCTTCATTCATCTTTAGTTGTTCAAAATTTCAATGCATTTTGAAGTTTGGCCCTCTTTAACTTTCTCATTTCCTTCATGGCGGTAATAAGTTTATCACATTGCTTTGGCATTATCAGATGCATCCACCTTTACAAACTTCGAGCTTGACAAGTCCATTTCAAGATAGAATTCATCCTTAAGCGTTAAAACTAAACTCTAACATATCATCCTTGTTGGCTAGCACAACGGGGCTTTGTATATCGATCTCTACTACATCCAAACATGACACCAAGGCCATTAGGGTATGTTTCTCATTCTAATCTTCCGAGGAAAATTTGTTCCATCAAATGGGGGCTAGAGGCGAAGTCCCTTCATGACTTGTTATGTTTAGGCTTCTGAGATCTACCTTTAAATAAAGGGAACCCACTCTTCGATAGTGATTGTTGAAATTATTAATACAAGAGGGGGTGAATCGATTGTATGTGAGCTTAAAGCAATTTTATCTGTTAAAACATTATTAAAATTTCCTCATGTGGTCATCAACAATATACAACATATGGACGGTAAAGGTAAAGAACAGGTCCACATAAAGTATACAGAATGATTTTTCACTGAGGGAAACCCATAAAGGGAAAACCTCTTCTTCTTAGTATTAGGCGGGTCTTTTAAGTTACGTACATCATCTATAATTGAGCATAACTCAATGTGAGACTACTACCCCTGTTTTACAAGCTACAACTTGTTTGAGCATAACTCTCTAGTTCTCTAGCACCCACTGAAAGGGAAGCACCAACTCCACGAATATTCCGGCCTCAGCCCGGATGGAAGCACCAACTTCCACGTTACACGGGCTCAACGCGGCCTTGAGAGAACACTTGTTCTCCCTAGCGCCTGCATACCGGTTTCTCACATTTTAACCGGATGGAAGCTACAACTCACTATTTCTCCAAGCACCCACTTGAAACTATGAAGACAACAGTCCTCCCGATCCTCAACCATATAAATGAGGGATAAATGCATGAACCAATTTATGCGGATAAATCACTTCTTACCATTCTTTCTTTGTTCTGTAAATTTGATCTTCAACAAATTGTTCTACAATTCTTCTCTTTCTCACGATGGATTTAGCCAGTGCGCTTTCTGCATCTACATTCTTCCATTCTTCGAGAACACTTGTTCTCCCTAGCACCACCCTGCCACCCTGGTTTCTCTGGCTACAACCAGATGGAAGCTACAACTTCCTGTGTTCAAGCACCCACTTGAAATTATGAGGACAACAGTCCTCCCGATCACCTCCCAACCACCCTTAAATATGAAAGGATAAATACATAGACAATTTATGCAGATAAATCACTTCTTACCATTCTTTCTTTGTTCTGTAAATCTGATCTTCAACAAATTGTTCTACAATTCTTCTCTTTCTCTGTTCGTTTAGCAGGTCTGCTCTGCATCACATTCTTCTGTCATTCTTCTCTTTTCCTGCTCTTTCTGTCATTCTTCTCTACTTCTGCTCTACCTGTCGTTCTGCTCTGCTTCTACTCTACATTTCATCTCACTCTGTACATCTGTTAAAATTTCATACTACGCATCTTCTCATATCTCCTTTCTTATTGTTTCATTCTTTTTCATCCATAACAGCCAACCAAATTCCGTCTCCCTCATTTTCTTTTATACACACAACCTTGATGGTTCCACTTCACCTTCCAATAGGCAAACCAAGGACACCTGTCTTAGCAACTGAAATGATAACCGATTCACACTCAAGAATCCGTTTTGTTTAGCAGAATCGTAACTGATGAGTTACCTGTGTGTGAAGAAACAGTAACCCTTAGATATCATTCAAGTCTTATCCGCACCGTAGGATGACTTTTATAAATCTTTCCTTTAATTCGGGTTTCAACATTTCGGCATTCCTTTGCCCAAGTTTCTCGACACTTTCACATTGCAATCTCTGAAACTCTGAATTGGATCTTATCTGGACTGACCCCTTCTCTTCCCGTGACCAAGGGCTGTGACCAAGGATTTATGTGAAAGGCACTTTCGCGATTTCGCATATCGCGAATTCGTAATTCCTTATGTTCAATGTTCCTGTCACCTCCAAATCCCGATCTGTGAAATTCCATAATGAAATCAGATCAACGATCCAGATTATATCTAGATCTGACGGTTCATATCAAGTCGGGATACTACTCATCGCGATTTCGACACTCTGGATGATCGGTGTTTTCGTCAACTCGAATTCCCGATTCTCGACATTCAGTAAAGAAGTTGAATCAATGGTCCAGATCACTTCTTGATCTGACGGTTGTTGTTACATCGTGATTTCGCCTATCGCAATTTTGTAAATGTTGCATAGTTTCTTCTGCCTCTCCATATCGTGATTCGCGAAAATCTGACACGGAGTTGAACTAACGGTCCAGATATGAACTTGTTTCAACGGCTACGATTGGATCACGATATCGCATATCGCGAAATTGGGATTCTTGTTGCATTTGTTTCTTTTCCTCTTGATATCATGATTCGCGAAACTCCTACACAAACTATAATCAACGTTCTAGATTCATTCTCGATTCAATGGCTACGATTGAATCACGATATCGCATATCGTGATTTCATCATTTTTGTTGCCTTGTATTCTATTCCTCTTGATGTCGTGATCCCCGAAACTACGATATGGAGTTACATCTACGATCCAGGTACGATCTTGACTCAATGGCTACGATTGAGTCGCGATATCGCATATCGTGAAATCGAGATTCCTGTGGATGAAATCCCAAAGCTTCTTCAACTCCCAATCCCCGATACTCTGACAAGAACTGTAATCTACGATCCAGATTCATTTTTGATAATCCAATGGCTACGATTGAATCGTGAAAGCTTGTTGCAATGGGATTCCTGTCTGATACAGACTTGCCATCAATGACAACCATTCGTTGATTCACTGTCTGTTGCCAACACGCATTCACTGTCTGTGAAATATTTGCCAACACTTCCATAGGAATATGTTGCTTAGCTGTTGATTTGGTGAAAGTTCTTCTAAGCTTGACTATTTCTGTAGCAACAAGTGGGGAAAAGACAAGTTTTTTACCCTTCAGACTCCTTTTTTTACTTGATGATATTTCCATAGGTCTAGGCTCTTCCACAGGAGAAAATTCTCTATCAGAAGGTTGAGAGGGACCACCTTCAACTGTTTTATTAGTAAAATGAATGGATTTATCACTCCTGGTGATCTTCCTCTTTTTGATTGACTCTGAGTGCACAATATTCTTAGTAGGAGTAAGTGTTTGTATTTTTTACTGTGGTGTGTGAGCAACATCTGGCTGAAAACCTGATGCAACTAGGAAAACCTCTCGGTCAATATTGGTCTTCTTCAACTCTTCTAATACTAGCATCTTGAGTAAACCAGAGTGAAAAACATTGATATACACTTGCTTAGATTTAGCATGGACCCTATATGAAATATTTCCAATACTCCTGAAAAGATAAAAGGGAAGGTTCATGGACTCTTTCCCAATAAAGTGTAGTAGCAATCTAATTTGGTATTGATAAAGCATATTGAACCGTCCTTCAAAAGTGAAGTACCTCTGAATAACTCTGATCATTTTGTAAAAATACTCCAGCATATGACTTCTTGGCACTCCCTTGGATAGTTTGTCTCCTTGAGATTCAAGTTTTAGGAATTCCTTGGAGAAAGTAGAATTCAAAGAAATGGATTTAAACCACTTTTCACCACAATCAACTATCTTTGTGGCTATAGAAATAGATTTATCTGAGACATCAAACTCCAGTGCCCCCACCTTAGTATTTGTCCCACTGAAATTGAGTGAATTTTTTTTAGCTACCTTAGGATGTCCTCTTTGCATTTTCTCACAAAAATCAGGAAGCCCACTCTCTTGAATGCTTCCTTGAAAAATGGTTCAAAATTTATAAGTTGCATGTCATGTGGCTCAGCCCTGACAATTTCTCCCCCTTTGTGAACCTTCTTACCTTGTTGATTGTCCATGATAGTTGTTTTGAAACCTCTTATACCCTCTTATAACATTTTTTTATTAGATGTATGATGAAAATAGGAAAATTATGGTTTTTGATAGAGTTCTCACAATTAGGGTTACTTGAATAAAATATCCATGTACATCAACAGTGTGAGGATGAACATGATGAAAGTATGATATGTGAGAAAAAGACAAAAATCCCAAATTGGATGAGGTTGCAGTCAACCAAAATTGTAGCAACTCTGTGTAAAATAGAGGATTTGCAACGCATGGTTGAGTTCTTAGCAAAAGTTTGAATTAACAACACATTGTTTTGGACTAGGTTTTGATGAAAGGTTTGAAAAACTTCACAAGTTTGAAAAGGAAAATGACTTTGAAAAAGATAAAATCTCAAACATGAGTGAAGCACAGTCAAGGAGGGTTTGGTATAGTTAGAAAAAAGAGAGTTCGCAGCGCCTTAAATGCATATAGTTTGAAGCACCAATATGAAAATGTAGTAGATAAGGTCATTGTTGCAAGAAATGGATGTGAATTGATCTTATTGGTATAAATTAGGAAACTTGAAATTTCCAAGGTTTAGGATACCAATACTATAGGTTTTTTTATCAGTGCAAGGAGTTTGTAGTGCAGATACTCAAAAATCACAACAACTAGAATCTAGTGCAATCAACCTTCAAACAATGCACAATCATTAAAAAGGGTACCTGGTATATCTGAAACTTCAATTGTTGTCTCATGAGCTAGACTGAAATTTTCCTTGAAGCGCTCAATTTACTTTCATCTACTACAGAGAGTTCACAATGCCATATTTCAAACCAATTGGAAACACACTTCATTCAAATTGATAGACCTGTTTCTTGAAACTGACCTGAAGAACATGATGAATTGAAGGCACTGAAAACAATAAGATATATGTTGACACGTTTCCAAAGCATAATGATGTGT
The DNA here is from genome assembly GCA_010110895.2 of Picea sitchensis. Classification (NCBI taxonomy): domain Eukaryota; kingdom Viridiplantae; phylum Streptophyta; class Pinopsida; order Pinales; family Pinaceae; genus Picea; species Picea sitchensis. The sequence continues at coordinate 19,727 of SNQJ01S0140746.1, forward strand.
GATTAGTGCATGAGGTTTCTTGATACATTGTGAACTTTTAGGTGAGTTTGCATCAAGTAGACTTGACACTTGATTTGACCCTCAAACGATTGAAAACAACATAAGGAACCTTTTTTACACCCCTTTGAGACAAGACACGTGATAATGATACGTTAAAGACCAAGGGTGTGACCAATGTTGACTCCTATTTATTTCATGATGATGAACACTATCATGACACCAAGACTCTTACATGGACTAAGGTCAAACTTATTTTCTCATGAAAGAATAAAACATGATTTATTGACATAAGACATGACTCAAAACCTAAAAATAAAAATACCCTATCACTCAAACTTAGAAACTTAAAAAACAATTTACCCCTACACATCCTCTGTTCTAAGACATTAGTTTGGAAAGTAATTGGGATTCTTGTTTTCAAATATAAACTCATGTCAGAGCATGAACACTTAGTTTATTAAGTGAGATATTGTATATCGAATATTAGAAGGAGATTTGGTGAAAATAATTAGTTATTAGATTCTTCTTTCAAGTTATTTACCAGTTCTTGAGTATTTTTGTGTGTGAACCCTTGACATCCATAGATTAAGAATTAAGATGTGAACATAACAAATAACATGATCATGTAGATATCTATGCATGGCATATAAAGTTATTCACTTTATGCTCATACTTGATATTTATTTTGTGGACAAAGTTAAGTTGTTCAAAAGGTTTTTTGGATGGCATTTTGATAAATGATTGGTTTGAAGTGTGGTTTTCTTGTCTCTTGAGAAGATAGAGTAGTTTGAGAATTGAGAAATTAGTTTGAACTTTGATCTTTTACCTACACGTCTGTGTATACAACTCACAAGTTTATGAACCGAATTGACAAGTACAGGGTGTATTAAAGTAACAATTAATTTAACCCAACACATATCATAATAACACTTGGACAAGTTTTTCTTATTAAAATAATTTTTGAATTGCCTCCAAGTGATTCTCTTCTCATCAATGTGATTTACTCTCACAATTTGGTCCCACCACATTGATGCTTTTCCCTTGAGTTGGTAGATTGCAATTCTACCTTCTTCCTATGAGGAATAATTGTGCAATTGGAAATACTTTCTCATTCCCAACACCCAAGCCTATGCATCCTCATGTTTATTGTTCTCACCTTCTAAGGTAGGAGGTTTTATCTTCTTGAACTCCCCTTGTAATTTATCCACTCCATAACTCCTCCTATGCTTTCAGACGGGAGATAAACTTGGACTACTCTCTTATCTCCTAACTGAGTGTCAGGGTGAGTGATGATGATGTCTACTAGAATTTCTAGATTATTCCCTTTTGGAATGAGATCAATGATCATTTTACTTACTCAAATCTATCTCTTTATCCACCTTCTTCTCTATTATGTCCAAGCTCTACAACAACTTTATGTTGAAACCATTCCGATGCTCTTGAGATTTCATAATCCTCTCATTATCAGCCTTATAGCTCAACACATCTCTTTGTAGGCTCTTTATTGTCTCTACCAAATTTATGCTCTCTGCCTTGCTTTCTCCATGCCCATTTGACTATGTCCTTAAATTACCCATGCTAACACACAATCCCCTAAATTCATCTTCATGATTGTAAGTCATTTTTGCACATTTCATGTTTCTAGTCTCTTTGTTGATCCTGCTCTATTCTATTTGTTCCATTAATTCTAAAAAATGTGCATGCAATAGGATTTCTTAGACACAATAATCAACAAATCTATAAAATTATGCACAACTCTTCCCTTAAAGTGCACCACAATTCTTATTTCTTCTGAATTTTACTACTCAATTCATATTTTTGGGTGAATATCTGAATTCATCTGTCCAAGACCTTTCCAATGGCTATATCTTTGCTCCATTATGAGTTTTGAGAAACAAGTTATAGTCATTCGGGAATTACCCATTTACTCCTTTTTGGTACTAAATACTATAGGTGTCTTCTCCCTCCTCATGTACACTTTTAGGTACCCATATTCTCAATATAACTCTATGGTCGTCTTCTATGGTTCATTATATTTATATAGACTACTCCTATGCCCCGAACCGACTTCTGAGCAAGGAGTTATGCTCTCTGGAAGTAAACTGGTACTGTAATTTTCCTTGCATAGTTTCAACTATAACTTTCTCATACGGGCTCTATTTTGCAAACAATTTAGCTCGTTGGAAAAATATATTCGAGTTCTTTTATTTAAGCTAAAAATACTATATGTGGTTCATGTGCAACTTTTAGTATAAAAAATTTGAACTCCTAAAAACGCCATTTAGGCCCTCAAAAATGCCCTAAAATATTATGACCTTCAAAACTACAAAATTTTCATGGAAAATCACTGTTTTTTTGTGTGATAGACCACCAAATTGACTTGTGCCTGTCATTGCCAATTTTCCTTCCCTTTCCTCCTTCTCTTCTTCTAGTTTGAATCTTGCACGCATATCAATTCTATATCATGCACCAATATTCAACATATGCAAGTTCTACACACAGAATGCCAATATTTATCGAACGTACAACGCACCAATATTCAGTGTGCACAACTTTTATACCATGCATCGATATTTAGTGTGCTCAACTTTTGTGTCGTGCACCAATATCTAGTGCACACAACTTTTTTGTCGTGCACCAATATTCCACACACATCACAACTTTGCTCTGCATCGTGTCAATATTCACTTTGCACATATTGTGCACCAGTATTCAATGCGCATATCCATTTCTTCTCTACGCAACACCAATATTCCACATGCATGCACTACCCACCAAAATTATGCACACACAAAAAAATTTGCACTGCGCATCACCAATATTCAATGTGCACACCAACATTACATGCACACTGCCAATTTTTCTCTATGTGGCACCAGTATTCAATGTGAATGCATTGTGCACCAACATTATGCACACACCACCAACTCTGCACCATGCAACATCAATACTTTAGCGCACATAAGTACTTTCTTCACTTAGTTGATTTTTTCATATTTCCATCTTGAGACCATTATGACCTTCATGAAATTCCTGACTTGCTTGTCTAAGCCAATTTGGTTTCTTGGAAGACGAAATGGCCCTTCCATAACAACCATTCATTTTTTTCGAAATTCGACATAGCTCAAAGGATGAGATGACGAATTTTTCAACTTCATACTAATATATGTCCCATACAAGTTCAGTGTTGAACCAAAATCTCTGATACCACAATGTAACATCACCCATTAATAACAAACCCGAAAATATTCTTGGAATCCCTAATGTTACGTACCCAACCCCACCTAGTTGAGTCATGCCACATAATTTATCCTCTCTAAAAATAATTCTAACTATGGAAGTAATTCATTGGGGAAACCTGGGCGCGCAACTAACCTTGTTCCACGTGCGACAACTATTTCCCATTTGTGCACACAACAATTGTTCCCAACACACATAGTGATTCAAGCCTCATGCCAGAATCATGTTTCCATTACTACGCAAATTGACTAACAGGTAAATTTTATTAACCACGATGCCTGCATGTGAAACAATTATGCAGAACTAACAATAACATGCACAACCATGCATAATTATGTACAATTTCAACAAACCTAATTAACATAAACATACAAATGATAAAAATCATGTGAACACACATAAAATAACACTTATCTTTTTCTATAAATCACCAATTGCATGCAAAACTCATACATTCCTCCCAATCGTAGACATTGTTGTTCATACACTCTCAACAATAGGTCACTACTGAGCTAGGGCTATGATTCCATGAGGGAAAACACTACCGAAGAAAAAATAAGGTCTAGTAAACAACACAAAAAAAGAATAGGCCCGAGTGCACACTATAATAACAGTTCCCATATCACAGCCTCTCATTCCCCACAACCTGTCCCACTTGAGGAAATGCACCCCTTTCTTTTCTCAATAGCCATTCAGTCTATCCCACTTCCCTTCTAGGGATTCAACAACAAGTTGTCTAGGAATTATCAGATCTCTTTAGCACTTGTAACACAATTTTTCTCAAGGAGTTACAACACCCACTAGCCCAACACACAAGGAAAAACTATTCTTGACAATTCTCCCACCCATAGACAATGCTCCACAATCCTAAAAAATGCTTCTTCATCCCATGCCAGCAAGGATTTACTGGATAAAAGTCATCTTCAACTTCCCATTACACTCTCCAACCAAGGTATGGATGATTGAAGAAAGAATGAGTGAATCATTAGAAGAAATATGGGAACTACACTAAGTTCCCTACATTATATTTGCATGTTCCTATATTGACACTTGTCAATCTAGGAAATGCCTTTGACTCCCCTTGGTAATCTGTTTCCCTCACTTAGGAACTTAGGATAAATTATATCATAATTTTTATGACTTGGGAATAATATTATTTTATTCCTTGGCTTAACTCCCTTTCCCTCTCGTGGAGTCCTAGCACCCCATACTCTTTAATTTGACTTGGTCTATAGCAGTGGTGTATTTACATAATACATTTGTTAGTCTCACTGGACTAATCACACATGCACTATGGCCTCAAAATATATGTGTATATACAAAGGCACTCTGGCCCAAAATAGCTTAGCTCACTAGCCTATAAAGCATACGTACATTTACAACTTTGGTTTCGGCCTAGGGGTATTACAAGGATTCTGCACAATCTTGGAAAACAACTAATAATCCTCAAGGATTTTTTCTCCAATATGGGTATGATTGTTAATATTGACAAAATAAAAGGCATGATAATTAAATCCAATAAGATCACCTCAGATACTTTTGTATATGAAAACAACTTGGTGGAACTGCCTTCCTACAAATATCTCGGAATCGATATTCATCACAAGCTCAACTGGTATTATAGAAATGAGAAAAGGATAAATCGAGGACATAAAGATTATTATGGGTGGTTGAAAGTGATTTCATTGATTGGTTTTGTTTCTTTAGTGATAAAATGGAGGAATAGAAACCATGAATCCTAAATTGGAAACATAGTAAGTCTTTCTATTTAGGAGCAGGGCAAGAGACACATGATTTTAGTTTAACAATGTTTACAAAATATATAGTAGTTTAATTCCACAAAAAAAATTCTAGTTGGTGAGATGAATAGGCCATAGACCTACAATTTACGGATCAGATTTCAAAAAATTAAATATATAAAAAAATAACTACCTCTTAACGTCCAATCAAAATTTATATAATTTTACTAAATTAATACTAGTATTGTTGGATCATGTTGTCATTGATGCCAATGGTTTGATTGATTGA